>BLFP01003436.1:13667-31167 GCA_014634505.1 Montipora efflorescens | reverse complement strand
AGTAGAATGAATCTAAAGTCTCGTACAACAAAAACCATTGGTAAATGAAATCTTGCTGGAAGCGCCTGAAAGAGTAGGCTCGCTTTGCAGCCGTTTTTGGAGCGCGGTTAACATCCTCCTGCCAACGAACGGCTGGATCACTGGTCCGCGTTATTTGTCCGTGACGTAGCACCAATCGCAATTGTATTTTGTATTCAGCCAATTGTATTTTGCACTTTGCTGGCAGGCGACTTTCTGACTGGTGGGAAATACAATTGGCTGGACCAGTGATCCAGTCGTTTTGTGCGCGGAGGAACGCAGGCGCACAAAACGGCTGGTCAATCGAGCCTACTGAAAGAGGCGTCCATTCAAATATGTAATCGAGAGAGCAAAATTATGACAAATGAAAGGGAACCAAACCCCGTACAAGGGAGTCATGAAGACCTGTCAACCTCATTTTACACGCTTGAATATTATATTTTGTTAATTTGTGTTCACATTGGCTAATGACAATTTTTGTTTTCATTATTTGGGCTACCCAGTTAAAAAATGCGTTTAATTTTTTTTTTCCGGAAATCGGGAAAAGTCTTTCCTGTCCCTCCCCTGCTAAGTAGTGTCTTTGTGCGTAGAGTCTTCTGCGCGTATCTTTGGTAGGTTTGAGGTATCCCCCTTGAGAGTGTTTATATTTTCAAACGCCCCCCTTTTAATCTGTAATTTTTGAGAGACCCCCCGATTTCTCATCAATTCCTCCCACCCACCCTCCACCAAAAAAGTTTTTGCGGACGCTCCCTAAATATGCAGAAATTATATTTTGAATTTACGTCACAAACACAATCTATCGCTCACGCGTCCAGCCGTCTTTTCTCGGGGAGGATACCCGAACTCGAGTGAGCGGCGAAAATCGAGCCTTGCGGCTAGAACAAACTACTGACCCCTACTGACTCTCCAATGACCCCCTTACTGACCCCCTGTAACATTCACGAGAAAAAAAGATTAAGATTTCAAAATGCACAGTGGCCGACTTCAAGTAAAGAGGAAATTACACTCACTTTTAAACTTCAAAGATGGTGGAAGAGGTTAAACCTCCGACAGGGTTGCCATAGGCTATCCAGTTAGAAAATGCGTTTAATTGTTTTTTTCCGTATCGGGAAAAGTCTTTCCTGTCCCTCCCCTGCTAAGTAGTGTCTTTGTGTGTAGAGTCTTCTGCGCGTATCTTTAGTAGGTTTGAGGGGGTAGTAGAAATTCATAGATTTTATCCGGTGGACACAATAGAATATTTAATTACCCTGCAATGGCGTCTAAAGTCATTGTAACGCAAATGGCGTTTTAGTGCATCTTTAGACAAAATATACCCTAATGGAGGTCAAGAATGGAACGTCAATTGGATAAACAAGACAGGCGGTGAAAAATAAATAACTGGAATCTTAAAAGCGACGAGTAATGGACTTCCACGATTATCTTTCACCCGTCGAGCCGTAATCAAAGTGAGCTGTATTTCTAATATTTTACCATGTATGATATTATGTACAACACTGAAACCAAATGGAAAATTCTCTGGTAACTTATGGGTTCAACAAAGACAGAGAAGGAATCAAACACCTTAAGTGGATCTGTGATTTCTATTGTCTGGCTATTTGTATTTATTTGTACTCAACTCTGCACAGTCTTCAGGTAAAAAAATAATTGGAAATGTGACAGCCAAGAATTATTGTCGTCTATTTTGTGCTTCATTATTCAAGGAAAAGGTTTTTCAGGAAAGGGTTTTATCCTGAAATTTATTTTGTTGCGTATGGTAATTTGACACGATTAGGTTTCTTGTCTTCACGCACGCAATGAAATAGGAAGGGTTTTTTAGCCTCTAATAGCAAATATGTTGTTTGTTTCAATAAACTTTTCGCTGGAAAAGGTGGCCTTAATGAATTTATCATGTGTAATATTCGAGCTTAACAAATTTGCATACGTGCGTTGAAATGTGATACGCGAGGAGACAGGAAATTCGCAAGTCTGTTTTTGTATCTCACAGATGTTTAGATTTTCAATTACATGGCCGCTCAACCTCATGATCTTGTTAATAGTTCACCCTAAAGCCAAAATAGATACGTTTCTCAGAAACCCGACAAAGAAGGCTTCTTGACCCGGCAGATAAAATGCAAATATTCAGACAAATACTACAACAAAATTAAAAAACCAAAGACTGAAGTTTCTTGGCTAAAAAGTACGTTGTCTTACTCTGAAGACGACGAACGACTAACATTCTTTCCCGTAGTTCATTCAGTTGACACAAGGTGATCACGTGCACCTTTATGGTTGCCTAGGACGTATTCAATTTCTTCCTTTTTGACAGAACATCATGACCTTTCCATTGATTCATAAAGGTCAGAGACTGCAGGAATTCTCGTGTTTTTACGATCGATTGTCAATCTTTCGATGAGAATTCGATTCACAGCTATATATAAAAACTGTTGGCTTGTCTTTTACTGTTAATTACCGGCTTTTACGGTACTTTTTGGTGGAAACGTAAAGCCAAAAAATGGTTTGACCTGGCATCAGATTAGAGTGAAAAGAAGAGGAATTATGAAGCGGAAACGATATCTTCAGACCTTCCTTAGTGTGTACAATAAACGTTTGCTTAGTGCAACTGCAAGACATGCATAAAAACGTCTGTCAAATCAATTTGCATTTTTTGCAGACTATTTATTTAAAGAAGAAACGAGTGAATTTTACTCAAGAGCGTGTTTTGTTATCTTTGAACTGAATTTATTACCAAAGCTTAAAAACTAAAAGATCTCAAAATAGGACAGGACATTACAAAATAATTAAAAGTGTGAACGTGTGAGCCAAGGGGCCTCTGCTGCCACGACGTCTGGGTGACCCCTCAAATGGTCTTAATGATCCCCCACTTGAAAAAATGAAGCGGAACGCTTAATAAATAAACGCTTAAGCGGAACGTTCAATACCACCCAATCAAGTGCCTTCTGTTTTTTTGTAAACCGTACCACAGGAAACCCAGTGTATGTTTCATGGAGCGTCTAGTTTACGATTCATTCATCCCGTCTATGTCAGACTAGACGCTCCTCAAGCATAAACTGGGTTACCTGTGGTACCATTTGAGGGGTCACCCAGACGTCGTGCCAGCCGTGGCCCTTTGGCTCACACGTTCACACGTTGAATGATTTTGTAATGTCCTGTTCCGGTTTGAGGTCTTTTTACTTTCTTAAGCATGAACACGCAAGGTTACTTGATCACAGGCGGCCGCTGAAATTGATGTCACTTTCGATTTTACGATTTATTTGTGCAGCCAAAAGTACAATACAAAAATTGACCGTAGCAAAAGTCTCCCAAAATGTTTTTCGGTGATGGTAACTTTTTGTATTCGTGGCACGAAATTTATGTTGTTTTCGTGTCGCAAATTTTGTTGCTGATGGCATTTTCTTTTTATGCTCGACCGACACTTCCTAAAAACGTCCTTCTGCTCTTCCTAAAAACTGTGTATCAATATTTATTTACGTTTGCATCAATATTTGTTTTGCATAAAACAAATAGCAAAATATGTACCTTGCTTAGTTCACAATTTTGAGCGTTAAAATAGGATTTTCGGTCTGAGAGCAAATCGTATATTTTTAGGTCTCCCATATAGATAATAACCTCGCCGCACAGGGATTAAAGTGTCCCTAACCCCAAAATATTTTTTTCGCTAAGATGAACCTTTGCACCTGTTCGAGACACGTTGCGACCATTTTTTCTTTTTTGTAGCAAATCCTGCCATTTTATAAGCTTCGAAAGTTGCGAAAATCCAAGCATCTTTTGTTCACGACCGAGTCAGAAGGGGATTGGATATATTCCTGATTTGACGTCACAATGTACTTTGCATGCATTTTTACAAAACGTTAATGCAATGTAAATCAGTTTTTGACTTCAAATCAAGAATAAACCCACTCCCCTTCTGACTCGGTCGTGAACAAAAGATGTTTGGATTTTCGAAACTTTTGAAGCCTATAAAAAGGCAGGATTTGTTACAAAAAGGAAAAATGGCTGCAACGCGTTTCGAACAGGTGCAAAGATTCATTTTAGCGAAAAATATATTTGGGGGTTTTGGGCACTTTAAATTCAGTGAACTTTTGTCGTGAAAAACTGTCAGACGCGCAGAGTACACGCTTGAACTTCCTGTGAAAAAGAAGTTGAAGCAAACTTCACGTCTGCCTTGAAGCCAATACTTCTCGATTCCCTCCCACTTTCTTCAATCTATTATTATGCAAAACTTAACTACACTTTTCTGTTGTTTTGGCACCAACATGGCCGTGTTATAACGTGATTTTGCAATCAAAGAATCTGGGTTTGGTATTTTACTATTAACTACATGTCTTCTCAGGGGGCTATTTACCAAAGACATTTACCATAGCACTATACTGATGTACGATACCAAAACAATATTGTGTACTTTTAGAGCTACATATTACGCAAAGACAACTTGAGTCTCCTGGAAAACAAAACGCAGCTTACTTGACAGTCATGGAATAAAGCACTGTGTCAAGTTGCTGCACTACCACACGTACGCAATGTGCGCCTATTTTTATATATAACTCTGAATTGGGAATTCTCAGCGAAAAATTACATGTTATTTTCACACGTGAAAAGAGATCACTGTTGCTGTGGTTACATATAAAAATCGCGCCTTTCGAAGCCTTTTATAAAATGATTTCGTATTTCATTAGTGTTTATAATAATAAATAGAATATTACATGGCTATTCGCAGGGTTCGAGAAACGGGCCCCAGGTCACAATAACTTTAGAATTGCGTCCAAGTTAGTTTTTTGATGATTGTATCCGATAATTAAATGCGGCAAATTTATAACAGCGTGGTAAAAAACAAAATTCAGTCTTTCTGGAAAACTATAATGAGGCAGAAACCTGTTGTGAGCCATGATTTAAAGTGATTTTAATAAAAATAAGCGCTCTTCACATTGATTCTCTATCCAGACCATTCCACCCTCCATGCATTCCTTACTTTTTTTTCGGGATCATTGCGGTCGAAAATGGGGATCATTTGCGGTCCTGGCAGCATTTGCGGTACAGTTTGGGGATCATTTGCGGACCCGTACATATCAGTACAGTATGCCAAAAGGCAGGGCTTGATTGAATCCCTCGTCTTCTTGTACGATTATTGTGGATTTCTATAAGCAATATTTTTGTGATGAAATATATCTATATCTCTGTACTACTACAGTTTCATGACCTTTGTTTTTACATGCATATTAGCATGCGCCGACTGAGTCAAAGATGTCGCCCTGCTGGCCAGTTGTCTAATGCTGCACCGGTTTCTTGTGGCATCCCAAAGGGTAGCAACCTTGGACCACTTTTATTCCTAGTTTGTATTAACGATCTGCCAAATTGCCTTAGGTAGATCTCCCCAAGGATGTTTGCTGATGATACCAACATAACTTCTGTTGCCAGCACATTGACTGATCTTGAGAATGGTCTTAATTCAGAGTTAAGAAGTTTAATGTATGGCTTATTTCCAACAAACTGAGTTTGAATATTGCGAAGACCGAATTTATGGTTATCCGGTCAAACCAACGTTTACATTTATTCACTGACGATCAGATAAACATTAAGATCGATGCTAAATAAATCACTAAAGGTAAAGACGCTAAATCACCAGGCATGATAATAGACGAATACTTCTCACGGTCTAATCATATAAGTGAACTTCTTGATACAAGAAGATATCTTCAGTTATAGGCGCCCTTAAATGTATAAGACCATGCGTTTCAAGCGTTGGTCTTACCCCACTTGGACTACTGCAGCTCCGTTTGGGGCGACTGCAACTTAATCTTAAGTGACAAACTTCAAAAGCTTCAAAGTAGGGCTGCCAGGGAGATTACCAGGTCCAATTACGACGCAAGCGCCACTTACCTTTTAATTACACGCTGGAGTCCTAGCAAATTTGGACCTCCCTTAGATTTGGATCCCCAGGGGACTAAATCCGCTATTTAACAATATTCTTGTGGTACCCATGTCGCCCCAACAGACTTGAAATCGCGTTCTTATCTACAAATGAGTCACAGTGTAAAGGCTACAAAGGCTTAACAGGATTTTTAATGGTACTTGTGGCTCTTACAACTATATTTATAAAATGCTGATGATAAGCAGGTTTTGCCAGGTGTTGATGAGAGATCAGGGAAGGGTTGTGGGTGGTGTACCCACAGGTGCACATAACCCATCATGTCCAGAAATGCAGGCAATTTTCTGATGGCCTGCATTCCTGGTCATTTCTCGCCCAATATGCCATCAAAGAAAGTGGGGTGAGTGTCAGTGTCTTACATTCATTGGTTTGAAAGATTGCAACGTTTTTAAGCCTTCTGCGATGTTTTGTTCACCTTTTAAGAAGGCTCAAACCATTGCAACTGTTCCAACAAACTACTATTTACAAGGATTGAATCTACAACTCTTTCATGGAACGGCAATGTTATGGTACCGAATGAAGAACCAATAATTAATTAACAAGGTGCACTCATTGATATGATGTTACCATGACAACAAAAAAGCCATTCAAATACACCCTTTATTTTGTCTTTAAATGCTTATAACTCAAAAACAAACTTGGTCACCCCCAATTCTTATTGGTGCAAAGTGATTAGCAGGCAAAGATAAAACAATATCTGCAAAGTAAAAAACTACTTTGGAGTGGATTCATAGCTACCTTCACCATTGAAAAAGTTCAAGTTGGCTTCAATTCCACTCCAGAGAATTTTCGTTAACTTTACATCATAGCCTGATAGTTACTTTCCAAAAATAAAAAATTGGGTCACCCAGACCTACTCCACCTGCACCTACATATAAGTTCCCCTATGCACACAGTTTTCCTTTCCTTTGTACCACCCCCGCTACCGTTTCTCTAAGACCAGCATTCTCCTGTTCCCTCCATACCCACCATTCCTTTGTGCCCCCCATTCTCCCATGTCCACTGTTTCCCTGACCCCAACATTCCTCTTTGCACACTGTTCTTTTGTCTCTAAAGGAAGTGTTATAGCATTGATAATGATTGAATAATTAAAATACTTCAAAACTGTGGATGAGAGAGTGAACCCAACACTCCACTGATAAAACTGTAGCCTCATGGTTGTGACAAAACAAGGATATAGAGTACCAGTTCAACTAAAAATCGTAAGAAATTGAAATTTGTTTCTAAAAAGTAAAATTAACAAGTTGCTAGTTCTAATTACTATTGTAGTTACTATGATATAACTTTTAGAACTTGCTAGCAAGTTTCAGAAACAACTTCAATTTTATACTTTATTAATAAGTGCTACACATTCAGCCACAAGTCTTTACCCAGTATTCGCTTTCAGATGTTTGAAGAACTTCATATTTGTTACCCTTGAGCAACATATTGTCCTTGACAGAAACTTCAGGAAGACTGAGTGCTAGTTTTGTCTGTATCATTTCTAGGATTATACACTCAATAATAATTATTGAGTTATTATTACTGATATTGAACTTGAGTTTGATCGGTCAATGATTTTCAAGGCAATCTTTAAACATTACTTTCCCAAACCATCCCAGAATTTCTATGCCTAAAGCTTACACTCAGTCTTACCATATTTTGTGTTGAGGGTGATCATAGTTAAAAATTGTCTGTCAGGTTTTGACATTCATAGGAAGGGAGCAATAATATGTGATCCAAGTACTGCTTGATCTCTCAACAGAGAGGAATGTCTGGCTTATGACCAATACTCTTCCTATCCTCTGGAATTCCCTATCCCCATGAGGAATATAGATATTTTCATAGAGTGATTTTCAATTGAGTGTCGTAAAACCAAAACCAAAAGAAATTACTTTGGCCAATCAAAAACGACGGAGACAATCCAGTAAACCAATCAAAACTCTAAGTTATTACACGTAGCCGATACAAGGCAAGGGAAAAGGTGCACGCGCGAGCCACGATTGGTTTTGGTTCACTTCTGATTGGTTGAAAAAGTGGCACGAGAACTTTGAACCAATCACTGAGTGAAGTAATCATAAACTAAAGCAATTCGCTAATTAGTTTCGACACTCAATTGAAAACCACTCTTTACAAAAGTGCTCAAGAATAATTATATCTATTCAAATTTACCTCTTATTATTTCGAACTGTTTACCTTCAGGGTCCAAATTTACATGAATGAACTCGCTTCAAAAGCCCTTTAATTGGGAACGTTATGCTGTAAATATGATACTGGTATACAAGGCAAGATTTGAAATGGGAATTTAGAAAATAAACTCTCATGCACAAGTGGGCCTATAGTTGTTCAACGCTAGAAGAGTGCTAATGGAGGATAACAGCGATGGAAACCGATGGGTTTTAGTCACAGTTAACTAGAATTACCATTGATCTGAGTTCCAGCAACTCAGCATAAAGATTGTTATTCTCCTTCTTTTATTTACACAAAGCAAATTGTTACTGTATAGGTCACTAAACACTTTCAAGATGAAGTATAGATCACATGAAATCATCCTCATCTGACCCAGCATCCTAAAACAAAAAAATTGAACTCAAAACTCTCTTACTGTAGCACGTATAAAAATAAAACTATATCTATAACAAAGGGCAAAATTGCTGGACTTTGCTTGTTTTTGGTCCAGACTGGGTTACACCGTTTGGTGATTATATAAGGTCAATACTGAAGAATCTCTTTTCCCAATCCAATCATTCACAGCCTCAGACCTCAGAAGCTATAGCTAGTAGGGTTTACAAGTCAAAAAATTCTTAATATGCTTAACATACATACATACATACAAACATACATACAAACAAACAAACAAACAAACAAACATACATACATACATACATACATACATACATACATACATACATACATAATTGACCACTCCCCCATAGGGGCTTTTCGATGAGTAGCACAATCATGATGTACATTTGTGTAACATAGTGAAATTTTACAAAATTTTTCATGCTGCCATAAAATTGGATGAAAAGGAACCTGACAAAATCAAATAGCCTCTTAAGCTGATATCTTAATGTAAAATGAAATTTTTTGTACTGATGGATCAAAAATAAGCAATTTTAAATTTACCCATGACCCCTTGCAGGCATGGTAATTTCCTCATTTTGCCTAGATTACCCTAAAAAATTTTGTTAAATAACCCGAAATATTCTCATTTTTAACTTTGACATTACAGAAATGTTAATTTCAGAGTTGATTATATGCTTCGCTTGATTCGCAATTGAGAAATTCCGGCGAAATGTTCCACATGGATTGCAAAAAACAGGGGAAAATGGGCTGAAGTCCAGAAAAAACTGGTTTAACTGGATAAAAACAAGTCAAGGCCTGGTAGCAAAGCTTGCTCTGAGGGAACGTTTCGAAACGTAATGGCGAATCTGCAAGGAGAAACTTTTGGTTCTTTCACGCTCTAAATTCGCTTTGTCAACCTCTGAACGTCAAGAAGTGTTTCAGACTCACAAAGAGGTCTCGTTCTTTCACAATTTGAATTGTTTCTTTCTGAGCTTTGGCATGTAATTTGTACATGAGATGAGCATTCTGTTTTTCTTTGGGTTTTGTAATGTGAGCTCGGACAAGCAAGATACAGAGGACATTTTGCGAAGCTGTGCTTTGGCTCTAAGGCAAATTGTAATGGCGGACAAAGTGTTTCAGACTGAGAAAAAATGCTCTGGCTTCTCGTGTGCTGAGAAATTTTCGGTAAAACTTTCTCCAAAGCAACTACCACAAATGAGCATTCTCAAACCACATTTTATTCTGCCTAACCACAAAACATCCGTGGGTTACAGACGCAAATTGCAAAACAGCACTGAAGATTTTAGGAGCGTGACGCTCAAGACTGTTGTGCTTTTCGGCCTCTTTTCTCCGTCATTGGTGAGAAATTAACCACATTTTTTTTATTTACTGGTTGCAACATTGTTTATGTGAAATATGTTGTCGATTTTGTTGTGAGGAATAAAGTACAAGCCGTCTGAAGAACCTTGTTGTGCTCGTCTTACTAGTTTGCGTGTTACGCGTGACGCGCCATTTTTTGTCCCCAAAGTGGACAACCGAATCCGTTTATTCTAAACTTAAGCGACCGATTTCGCTAATCTACACAGTAAATGTTACTTAATATGTAAGAAGCATATCTGCGAAATGTGAGTGGCTAGCACTTTTTACCAGCGGAGATATGGCCTGAAGTGTTCGTTCAAGATACTGGTTTCCCAAATGTACATCATGATTGTGCTATTCATCTTTCAGGGCCAATAAAACACAACGAAACGAACAGAACAACAACTCTTAAGAATCCCAACTGGCCGGAGGCAAACCAGTTGGCTATTTACAAGTGCAGCTGAGAAGTTGAACCAGGGACTACCAGGATCAAATTCAACGAGTGGTCAGAGCGGGTCTTGAACCCGGGATCTCCGGATCTTAAGGCAAGCGCCCTAACCACTCTGCCACACTGCCTCCTATAATGACTAATGACTCCTAATGACTCCTGGGAGTGAGACTTTATTATTACCTCATTCATACCAACAAGACATGTTTAATTAACCTGGGTTTAACAAAATTAAAGTTAGTCACAGAAAAATGTAGGACTGGCTTTTACATGAGATTCTGGTGAGTTTTTAATACATGCTTTGATCTGTGCTAAATGTGTTGTCGACAACAATCAGTATACATGATTAATTTTAAAAAGAAAACACTTTCAAACCGTGTTTAGCTAAATTCATAGTAACTATAAAATAATACTATACCAATAATACTGTAAAATTTATGTTCACCACGTACAGTTGATGTAAATGTTTAATTTGCTGTGCCTATCATAAAAGACACCAAATGAAAGAATGTATATATTTGCAATGCTGTCTTTTTTCACAGGGTGACTAAAAGCTCAACAGTTGCAATACCTTATTAGACACCATCTTCACTGAATCCATTAAAGAGTCATAACTCCTGTGAAATAATCATAAACATTGTAACCAAGGGATAAATACTTGACAAAGATAATTAACGAGATAAAAGACCCCAAATAAATAAAAAAGATAACAGTAAAAAGATCAGAAAAAAGACCTAAAAGTACCTCAACGCAGCTTCTTCCTTCTTTTTCTTTTCTTCTTCTTTTTCTTTTTGTTTCTAAGATAAAATATTACATAGAGGCAATAGTGACAATGTCAGAGGCACGGAGGCCTCATGGTTAGAGTGCTCGACTCCGGATCGAGCTAAATTCTAAAGTGACACAAGTAGTTCCAGACAGGTTGATGTCCGCATATCAGGAAAAAGCTTCAAAGCCTGGACTCTCCCTTGGAACATGTCACTCAACAAACCATTTTCCATTTAAATCACTTTAGTTATTTTATAAAAGAATAGCATATGCCTGGGAAAAAAAATAACATTTTATCATCTTCAGGTGAAGGCGTGGAGGCACAGTGGCCTCATGGTAAGTGCACTCAACTCCGGATCGAGTGGTCCGGGCTGGGGACATTGTGTTGGGCAAGACACTTTACTCTCATGGTGCCTCCCTCCACCCAGGTGCATAAATGGGTACCAGCAAATTTAATGCCAGGGGTAACTCTGCGATGGACTGGCATCCCATCTAGGGGGGATTACAAATACTCCTAGTCGCTTCATGCTACAGAAACCGGGATAAGCTCCGGCCTAAAGGGCCACTTGGCTCGTAACCAGACTTTACCTTTTACCCTTTTCAGGTAAAGAAGAATTCAAAAGGCTTGAAGTAGACCCATATTATTTAGAAAATTCTTCTTTATCTCTATTAATATGCTGTGGTTGAATTTTTTTCTTGATTTAAATTTTACTCATCAACTTTGAGGAGCAGGTGTGGCCTAGTTGGTTAGTGCGCGTCTTTTAGAGCAAGAGGTACCCAGTTTGATTCTCGGAGACTTCAATGTCTGTTTTGACTTTCCTCTGATCTGTGTAGCTATAGCTTTAAATACCCCTAAAACGGAGCACTGACAGAGGGAGGGGGATAAAGGGCACACCGTCGGCTTCCATTGATACCAGTTTTGTAACTGAAGGAACTACCGACCTTACAGTGTTCAACACTAACACTTGCCCGATTGCCCGGGGCAAGTGAAATATTATCTGTGGGTGAGTAAAGCAACTCTAACAGTTGCCTGATCGGGCAATCAGAATTTTTGATGAAGTAATATTTTGCAGAACGATGTGATTTGCAACAAAGAAAGTGACCAGTAATATGACGTAGTCACTGCAAATATGATAAAAAAATAAATAATGTTACATCTCTTTGCTGTCATTTATTTTTCTGTTAAAAATATATTTGGTACAATGTACAAACCACAAAACAGATTGGAAGGAGGAAAATGTTCGTAGTCACCATCTCTCTTAAGGCGAAAAGGAATGCTTGTTACAATGCAACCCAGTTTTTGTGCAGCCAAATGCGCTACGATACAAGCGCACAAGAAAATTCTACCTTTTGTCACGCAATTTGAACCAACTTTGAAAGGCTTAAAGGAAATGGCATTTAACCTCAGAGAGACAGTCAAGGAATCTCCCTTGATCTCTCATAGAAAAGAAAAATCGCTTAAAGATACATGTATGCTTGTAAAAGGAAAACTGTGAAGGCTACTAGAACACCATGGACACACAGCAGGAGTCACGCTGCTCTGTCAAACCCATTTTACACACATTTTACACAAAATTGACATTTTTTACAAACCTCCTTTGAGTTTTAATGGGCAACAGGCCTTTAGAAGGTGGGCAACCAAAAAAAAAAAAACAAAACTGGTTGCCCACAGGGCAAATTAGTAAGAAAGTTAGTGTAACACTGCATTAAATAAAGTGCCTTTATTTATCATTAACTGGGGGCATCCTAAGGCACCTGAGGATTGAACGGCTTAACCAGTCAAAAAGTATTTCCCCTCAATGAACCCATTGACCCCTGGGAGTGAGATTTAACAGATTTTACCCTGTCTAACACCATATGATTTTACTCATCAACTGGAGGCGTCTTATGGTGCCTGAGGAGTAAGAAGAGAACCAGTCAAAAAGTATGTCCCCTCCATTAACCCATTGACTCCTGCGAGTGAGACTTAACAGATTTTACTTTAACGCCATATGATTTTACTCATCAACTGGGAGCTTCTTTGAGCACCTGAGGAGTGAATGCATTGGACTAGTTTGAAAAAAATTTAAACCCAGAAGACATTTGAACCACAACAAATACACCTCTGACAATGGAAAGCTCAAACTTTTCATTTAATTGATGAAAACCTGCTCTCAAAGCACTGCTACATTAAGAAATAATAAAAAAGCCAAGTAAACAAATTAATTACCTGTTCTCTTAACCTTTGTTTTCCATCTTCCCTTTCAAGTCTATCACGCTCTTCTCTTTCATCCCTCAAATTTGGAAACTTTTCCTCTTTAGTCTTGTTCAGTCTATTCACTATTTCGTTAATTCTTTTTTCAACTTTAATGATGCGAACCTGGGAAGGTTATAAAAGGAACATACCGTATTGTGAACCTGATGGAACAAATACCAAGATCTCTTGGAGAAATTTCAACAAAAGAACCAAAAGTGTGTCAAAAAAATATGATCACAAAGAAGCCATCATGTACCTCTTTGTTACTGTGGAAGCCAACTTGGCCTATCTCCATACCACTTGTTTTTTTTAAGTTAGCCCAAAGAGTGTAGACAACAGTAATGTTGTTCAACTTGTTACCTGCAAAAAGAATATTTTCAGATTGGGTCAAGAGCAATCATTTAATTTTTTTACACAAAATGATTGCTAAACAGTTAAAGTGGTTCAAACATCCACATGTCTCCCGACTTTGAATGTTATGAAACCATCTTCAATAACAAAAAAAAAGAATAACCAAATATTTCCAGTTTCTACAAATTTATCTTGGAACAAATGTAAACTCAAAACACGACAAAACCAAGCCAAAAATTGCACACATTGTTTTGCCTTAATTTGCAGAGCTCTCAAGTCTCACACGTGGAGTGTAAGTCTCACGCATTTCAATGGAATTTCAAGCTCTCACTCCGACAGAAGCATTTCGCACACATTGGCACTCTTCTGGTAGGTGTAACTCTACCCTACTTTGCTTGAGAACTGCTCATGAATTCCGAATTCGTTCCCTCACTGGCACTGAACTTTGGCCAATGTTCAATCTGTTTGTGTGTGACCAATTTTCTTGTTTCTTCAGGACTTTCACCCGTTAACAAATACATGAAGTAAATAGGTTGATATGTTGGCTCAGGCTGACATATGTAATAACATGGGCTCTCTTAGCAAGCAGCATGGAAAAAACCAAACTGACAGTCTAAACGGTGCATTTTAAGCGATTGAGCAGTCCAAATTTCAAAAATATTCCAGGGGACCATGCCCCTGAACCCCTGAACTGCCTCTGGCACAAGAAACACAGGATCCTTGTGCCTTTGGTGCAATCTCCTGCAAGCATCTCACTCTTTGGATTGCAAAAATAATTATTAATAGCAAGCCAATGCTGTCAGTGCTAAAGTTGCAAATTGTGAACAGTCTAACGTTAAAAAAAGGGCATAAAAAGAGAAAAGAGGCACAAAACTAAATGCCTACATAATTGACCACTCTCCGCAGAGCCTTTCCAGGGCCAATGACACACAATAACAACGACTGATTAGAATCGCAACTGGCCGGAGACAAACCAGTTGGCTTTTTACAAGTGCAGCCAGAAGCTGAACTTGGGACTACCAGGGCTAAATTCAACAAGAGGTCAGAATGGGTCAAGGGGTCTCTGGATCTCAAGGTAATTGCCCTAACCACTCAGGGCCTCACAGTGCCTCCTCGGCTGCCCAAAGTATCAATATTTTCCGTGTTTTAGAATATTCCGTGTATTCCGCAATTCAACCATTCCACCAAATAGGGTCACCCCGTTTAAGGGTTTCACTTTTTTGCCACCAACCTTCCAGAAACCATTTTACACATGGGTTTGAATTACCTGTTCAGGGGATAAAAGTGAGTTTGAGTGTGCTCATAGCACCATACAAACTTCTTTGCTTTTCTGAGTGAATACTTAATTAACATTAAAACATCATGATTTATAAAGCAGTGTGATCTGTATTGGTTCAAGGTTACTAGTAGTCTCTCTGTTATGCAAGCAACCAAGTTGTGGCAGGGCATAATCCTCTAAGCTCTAGAGTCTCAGCACAACCAATAAATGGTACTAAGAAACTCGGAGAATTGAAGGTTCTTGAAAAAGGCTTCACCTGAGAATGATAACTTAATAAAATACCTTGAATACTGTTAGCTTTTACAAGCTGAGCACAGTCTGTCAAAATTGCTGAAGGAACATCGTCTAGTGTTTCACCCTATTAAAAAAACCACAAAGCAATAACAAATAACTATGAAATTCCAAACTAAATAAATAGTTGCTTCTGATATGTTTGTCACTAACAACATATTTGCTACCTTTCGTAATCGAAGATACACATGGGCCGAAGACATTTTGTCCACATGAAACCTGAGAATGAAAACGAAAATACAAAAGTTTGAAAAAAAAAGGGACTTAAAAATAAAAATGAGAACTTAGCAATTCTTACCATACATCTTCAGGGAATCCCCATTTAATCAAGTCTTCGTCTGAAGGGGAAAAAGCAAAAAAGCAATCATATAAATGAAGGAAGAAATTCAGGGGGCTTCTTAAGGGCTGGGATGATCCGGCAAATTGACCAGCTGCACACATTTTTTGCCAGGCTGTTTTCACCTTTTCTGCTCACTATTGCATCAAAAGGATTAAAAATACCCAGCTGCCAAATGCTGATGGCCTGGAGCCTGAGAAAAAGCTTCATGATCCCCATGACACCCATGTACATGTAGTAAGCATCAGAAAAAAAAGTAAAATCATATAAATTACACTTCTACTACAGTGTACTACATGTACATGTAATTGTATTTATCACAAGTGCCAACTAGTAACAGAATAATTATATAACATAGCTACTACTGTGTTCTAGGAATGAGGCCTATGACAATACATGTCATTCATATGCAAATACACTGTAAGTGGCTGGGTATTCTGCAGTACAGCTCTAACAAGAGCAAGCATATATCAATTTCTTCCTGTTTATTTAGCTTAACTGCTCGCCTCCAACTCTCACATAGAAGTACAGTAGTTCTTTGTTTACTTGACCAAGGCAACCTTTGGGTGCTTCCCATTCACCTTTTTCAGGTTACCCGAATTTTAAAAAAATCTCTTCTGGAATTTGTACCCTGAATGGTAAGTACCCTTTGTTTTGACAGCTTGAAATCACATGGAAGGCCCTGACATCACAAAAAATTTCACCCTTTCATTGGTTTACTGCTTCTATTCTTACATTACATTATCAGACACTTTTACTGGATCACTCTAGTTTTATTTTTTGGCCTACTGGATGTGTCACACATTGGCTCTACAATACTGCCCACTCATCTACCTCGAGTCTTCGCTTGGTGGAGTCGTCGGCTAATTATGACTATTTCTGTACTATTTCAAGCGTTCAATCATTTGATACCAAACTTAAGATTTTACCACAGAGTAAGTTGCGTGATCGAATTGTGTCTGCCTCACAATTGCTTCAATGTTAAATCCGATTCTTAATGTTGCTTTGCAAAAACCGTGTATTTAAAATTTACATGACCCTTTGAAGCGTAATAATTAAGACCTTGCTTAGGCTGCCTCAAATAACATTCGACATATTTGTTCACTGCCCACTTCAATGAGAGGGGGAAATTAACAGAGTACATGAAGCTGGAATTCATACATTTTCTGGCAATGACTTATTTCATTATTAACTTACATTAAGATGTTTGTACAACTCACTTTCGTGTTTATCTGCACCCATAAAAATAGTGTACGGAGGAGTAACAACTAGGGAAGTATAGAGAACATAATTTAGTTAGTTTTAGTCAGCAAGTGGAGCTTTCACTCGAACCAAAAAATAAGTGAAGTGATTTGGAGTACCATTGCTTTTGAAGTAAAGAACCATGGTTTGCAAAGACAGTCAGGCGTTCGAGGTTGTACACAACCCCAGACGCCCTGTGCCTTGCTTGTGCTTTGAGTGCCTTGTACAATGTGGAAGCTTAGAGACCTGGCGCCATTCGGTAACCAAGCCTTCATATGATTACCTGAGCCCGTTGTTGTTACATTCAGCGGTTGATAGCAAGGAGGTACGACTCGGTACAAGACAGTCGTAAGACAAAAATTTCGACAAGATAAACCGAAGGTCTGAAAGTATGAAGTTGCCTATTTACCGAGTTAGGATCTCGAGTTGGATTTCGAGTTGGATTTTCGAGTTGGGATTTCGAGTTGGATTTTCGAGTTGGATCACAGGTAACCCAGGCTCACTGTGTACGTCACGTAGGTATTAAAATATAGAGAACACATGAGGCAAAGTTTAGGTCTGAAAACATGCTAGAAAATGGTGATAAAAATCGATAAAACTTACCATGTGGTGAGCTGTTGTTGTCTTTAATACGTACACGAAGTTTCGGGGAAAATGGTCCCCGTTCACCTTCCTTCATAATATAGTGACAAGGTAGGAGACGG
>BLFP01003421.1:344910-356310 GCA_014634505.1 Montipora efflorescens | reverse complement strand
AAGTTGACAGTTACTTGTGAAAATAAAGAAAGGTCTCTGATGAGTCCCTTGTCAGTTATTATTCAACAGTCTGAACTATTATTTAAGACTGTTGTTGTTAAGGCTGTCCTAACTATTATAGACGGCTATTGCTGCTTAATGAGAGTATATTATTGGTAATATGGAAGCTATTTAAATTGTCGATCAGTTGAAATGTCGCTTTGAGCTGGAGCAAAGTGGTTTTAACTAGGCAGATTCGGGATGAAAATGCTCACTGCCGCGGGATGCGGGATTGAAAAAACTTATTTTGAACCCTCAATGTCGTCACAAGTCACAGCTTGCTGTCGCTGAATTAGATTTTGGTGTTTTTCGCCTGTCGTCAATGGGAATCCAAACCAGTCCTGACTTACTTAAGTCTATTAGGGATTTTCCTCGCCCAAGGAACCTTGCGGATCTTCGCTCATGGTTCGGCTTAGTAAACCAGCTTGGTAATTTCTTCAAAGAAATTATGGCTCCCTTTCGCCCTCTTCTTACAAAGGACGCAGTCTTCCAATTGTTACCTGAACACGGCCATGCCTTCGTTGGAGTAAAATATCGTTTGAGTACGGCGTCTATTTTGACATATTTTGGTGTCAATCTACAAACGGTTCTTGCTACTGATGCATCTCGCGGGATTGGACTTTGTTCTCCATTAGTTGGTAGATGGTGTGTGGAGACCTGTACAAGCTGGTTCAAGTTTCTGGACTTCCTACAGAAAGCCGTTATGCCATGATAGAGTTTTAGGTGCTGGCTGCTTGCTGGGCTATGCAGAAGTGCTACATGTGCCTTCAGGGATTACACCACTTTCCCTTGATTACTGATAATCAACCTTTCATTCCAGTCTTAAACTGCATGGGAATTTCAAATGTTCAAAATCCCAGATTTCAGCGACTTATGATGAAGATGCTACCTTAATCCCTTACTGCACAATGGGTCAAACGAAAATATCATTTGGCAGCAGACGCTCTTTCGCCCTTTTCCGCGGAACAGCCGTCACTCGACGACGAATTGTGTGATGCTGAAGCCGCTGGGCAAACGCACTTTGCTGACTTGTTAGGGCATAGTCAACGTATTTTTTTTGATGGGGTTAAATCAGATAGCTTTGATTTGCCCTTCGATGTTCCACAAGGCAGCTGTCTGGGTCCGCTTCTTTTTGTGGTTTACGACTCAAAGCTCTTAGAGATAATACAAGTGCATCTACCTGATGCTTATTGCTTCGCTGATGACACTCAGCTCTACTTGTCTTTTAATCCCAACATCCCGACGGATCAGACAGAGGCGGTGTGCGCCATGGATAGATGCATTAGTAACATAAGAAAATGGATTTACCAGGACAAACTAAAAATTAATGATGATAAGTCTGAATTTATTATTATCGGATCCAGACAGCAACTGTTGAAAATTAATACATGTACAGTCCGTGTTGGCACAACAGACATTAAGCTTGGCTCCTGGTTTGACTGTAACTTCTCCATGTCTACCCATTTTTCTGGCGCTACAATATTAGGCGAGAGATAAATTGGAAATGGTTCTGCATGCTTTCGTCACAAGCAGAATTGACTATGGCAATGGACTTCTTTATGGACTTCCAGATTGTGAAATAACCAAACTTCAGAGAGTACAGAACGCAGCAGCTAGGTTACTAACTTCCAGCTGCAAATACGACCATATTACGCCCGTTTTGCAAGAATTATACTGGTTGCCAGTTAGGTATAGGATACATTTTAAAATTTTACTTTTAACTTTTAAAGCACTAAATGGTATGGTACCAGCTTATATTAGCGATTTAATTAATGTAAGAAAGCACGCACGCTATTCACTGCGTTCTGATTCAGGCACTTATTCTATTAAATCCAGTGGGGACAAAGAAAAAGTCTTTTGGTGACAGATCTTTTAGTGTAGCTGCGCCTACACTGTGGAACGCGTTCCCTGCAAGACGGCGCAATATTGATTCTAATTTAACTTTAAAATCTTGTCTTAACAACACCTTGGGAGAAGCTGGGTCTTGACCGTTGCAGTCTTAATGGACACGAATACCTCATTATCAACGACTACTTTTCTTTCTTTACTGAAGTACGAGATCTAAAGAAAACACTACGGCGCCCCTCGCTTAAGGAGCCCTATAGAAGTCGTCTCCGATGGTGGTCCCCAATATACTTCTAAGGGGTTTTGCCAAAGACTGGGGTTTCCAACATACCCTCGATCACATCTCCTACGCACCTCCAGTCAAATGGTAAGGCTGAGGCCACCGTAAAGAATGTGGAAAGCTGTTCAAGAAATGTGGCTCTATGAATGACGAGGTCTGGAAAGAAATGCTGGCAATCCGCAATACATCACTCTCTCAGTTCTTGCGGGAAGAGCTCGCACCTTGCGTGACTTTCTTCCACGGTTACAAAACCTGAAGGAAGAGATTCTGACTCCCAATACAAGGCAACGAATCTTAAATGACAAGAGTAAAGAGGAACGCAACTATGACCAACATAGCAGAATCCTTCGTCCACTCCATCCAGGATCACGCGTGGCAGTTCGCTCTCGTACTGACACCGTTTAGTCCCTTCTTCGGACTATTCTTGAACTCCCTCCCCATCGTACCTTCGTGGTCCAAACTGACAAGAGTTCAGTACTCATTCGGAACAAAAGATACTTAAACCCTGTACCCTGGCCGTTGTTCTTTCACGTCCTCGTTTTGTTCAAATCGTAATCTTTCATCTGCTGTGGGGGAGTGAAGATGTTGTTGCTTATGGTGGGGAAGGAGGATGTGTTGTTGCTTGCTAAGGGTCTGGGGACGAGCTAGGGACCACGTGAAATGTGAATCGAACAGTGATCGTCGCACTGGCTGAACAATTTAAGCTATTGTCATTTATAGGGGACTCCACTATGTATATAATCATTTCATTGAGTCCTTCACGGAAACAACCTGCTCACAACTGTGTGGCTTCATATCTCTGTCGGTAGAGCATTGCACTGGAATCGCAGAGTTTATGGGTTTGAATTCCGTTGGAACAACCTGAATTTCTCAGGTGTCTGTAAGCGACAACTGCTTAAATTGTGCAATCAACTCAGTGCGAAGATCACTTCTCTCATTCGTCTATAACTTGCACTTCAATATACATTCATTTCAAAACATTTTACGCTGATAACAAGAGAGCTTAATTAAACTGAAAAAGTGACAATAGAGAGTTGGGATAAGCGTTTATGCTTACATGACTTGTATAATTGCATTATGGAATTGGTGTCTTTTTTCAGCCTCGCTATGTTACCTTATATTACCAACTCTTTATTCCCAACTAATCATTTTAATTATTTAATTATGTTACTCAGCTAGGCTAGCTTTTTAGTTAATCTGAGTAACTTTTGCGTACTACTTTTCCCACTATATATATGTAGATCTTTATTTTCCACTTAAACAAGCTCATAAAGTTGTCGTTGTTGTTGTTGATGATGATGTTTTGTTTGAATGTAGGCGCTGTTTTGAAATAAGCCTGTTCTCCCAACATGATCTCTTCTCTAAATTAACGATTACCGTTAATTCGTAATTTGTTTTGAATTTACTATTATCGGTAATTTAGGACACAGTGTCCCAGGACTTGTTGTAGTGGAGAAAGAAAGGAAATAAAAAATCATATCCGTGGATTGGATTTGAACCCGGAGTTAATACTCTATACGCTTCACTACTGAAGATCAAAACACCGCACTTCCAAAAAGAAACATGCATTTAGTCTCCCATAAAATATCGTTGCTAAAGAATAATAAAAGCTTTGATTTAATTTAAAAGGTGAAGTTTGTTAACCGACCTTTGGCAGTGTTTAATATTCTTTGTTGCCGAGTGATAATACAGCATTATCAAATAGTGTTCAAAATATCGTCGCTGAGCAGCTAGCGGTGTGGTGGCCAAGTGGTTAGGTGACGGGTAAATAAACACTCTTAGGTGAGAGTCCTATGTCCATACTGTTGGGTTGTCTTTTAAAAACTATATGAACATTTTCCATAATCGATATCAAACTTTCAGTCTTCTAAATTAACGATAGTAGTAAATTCAGAGCAAATTACGGATTAAAGAGAATCGTTAATTCAAGGAAGAGAATGGGTTGGTTCTGCACGCATTCAGTTGGTAAACGGGACGAAAGATGAAGAGGGGCTTGGGACGGGCGGCGAGAAGCGCGATATTGCAAAAAATATTTGCTGTGAACCACGATTTCCCGTTTCTCTTTGTTATTTTGTGAATCGTGAGAGCATCTCGGAAATGGTGAATTCCAAGGGCGTAATGCTGCTGTTGTTCACCGGGGAAGAGCACAAATGGCATTTATAACTGGGTAGCGGATTATCTATAAAAACCGGGTTGTGATTGTTCAGTTGAAGCGTTTCAGGCAATAAAAAATCGTGTAAACGAGCAGATAAAAAATGGCGCAACAACGCAAAATTTCAGTTATGGACGAAATTTTAGCAATTGGGTAGATATGCCTAAAACATTCATGACTTCAACGGGGTTTGAACTCGTGACCTCGAGATACCGGTGCGACGCTATAACCAAATGAGCTATGAAGCCACTGACGATATCAGCCGTTAAGATCGGCTGCTAGTTCATCAAAGGTAGGGATAAGGTGTTTTTCTCTTTTGGTGGTTTGCCTCTCACATGTTGACACATAGTCGCACGTATCCCGGCGGATTTCTAGGTGTGGGACCAGTAACTTGCAGTATTTGGTAAAATGAAAGAAAACCTGCGAAAGTGTGTGAATGTCAAATAGCTAGCAACCCAAACAAGCTCGCCAAACTGACGGCCTCACCCGCCTTTGATACCTCCCGCATCTTCTGCGAAGATCTAGCGGCTGTTAGAGAGAAGAAGACCAGGCTGTACCTGAATCGTCTGATTTACGTTGGCTTCACGATCCTAGATCTGTCTTAAGTCCTAATATATGATTTCCTCTACAACTACATGGTCTCAAGGTACGGCTCCTATCCTAAATTGCTTTTTACCAGACACCCATAGCTCGTGCTACGTTGTCAAGACAGATGACCTCTTCAAAATTTCCTAGAAGACCTAGACTACTTTGAGCCCATTTTCTGTATAGTGCGAGGAACAAAAAGGTGCTGGGGAAATGAAAGACTAGACCCATGACATACCCATCGAGGAATATATTGGCCTGCGACCGACGATATCTCCATACTGTTCACGGAAAATGACAAACCAGTGGAAAAGAAAACAGAAAAAGGATTTCCAATAACGTGACCAAGAGAAAAATCCAACATCAGGATTATAAGACATGTCTCCTAGAGAAACAAGTGCAGATGGCGCAAATGAATCAAATTCGAAGCCAAAGACCTTCAAATCTATTCACAGACATTAAGCAAAACAAGTCTTTCACCCTATGACGACAAACGGTACATTTTAGCAGATGGATGTCATTATCTCGGGTATGGACATTATTCGATTTAAGCATGTTAAGAGTTCACAGAAGTGTAAATATGTTTTTTCCCCAACGGAAATTGATTGTAATTGTTGTATAACTTGATTAATATTATGAAAAAGTATCAATTTCACATGTACGAACGGATGGGCTCTATAATTAAAAAGGGGGTTTAACGAATACGAAATCGCACTGATTTTTGAGTGCAAAAGGGTTGCTAGGATGCTGCTTTGCTTAGATGTTTGCATAACAAGATAGTGGATAATTCATGTTCTCGGTAACTTATTAACGGATTAAGAAGTAAAGTTTGAACCAAACAGAAGTAATTATTGAATCCTCATGGCTTTGGTGTCAATTACTGAAACCACTGATGAAGAGGGAGTACCCTCGAAAACGTTTGGTTCACATTTAATATTCTTGTGCGCAAATTTGAACTTTCCTTTACCATACTTCTCCTATAGTCGACTTAGTTGGGTCAAGATAATCCATAGCTTCAGCTTTCTCTTTTATTTGAACAAGTATTCCGTTAAATTCAAGAAAATGTAGCTTTTTCTCAATCCGGAAGTCAGTTCGTTTACGCATGCGCAGTTGATCTGAGAACGAGCGCGAAGAAGGGCGAGGAAAAACCTTGGATGTAAACAGTAGTTCGTGCGGTGATTTTTGCTTGTGAGTGGGTTTTCTGGTCAGCTCACGATGATGACGTCAGTCACCGGAAGTAACATTTCACTTCCTTAGCAACGCTCGGAAAATCCGTCCGTGGGCCCTTAACAAAAATAGCACGGCATTGAAAAGAAACTACGAGGTGTGGACAGTGAAGAATTCTTACAGCCGGTTACAAAGATAAGAGAGAAAATGGACGTAAAAGGCTTAATAAAGAAAAATGTGAAAGAGGAAGGAAACAATGAAAATGAAGACGAAGAAAAAGATTGAAATGAAGAAGACGACCAGACCACCTGAGGCAAATGAACTTTTTAAACAGAACTTTAAATTTTTATTTGCTTCGGTAGAAAGATTACTTTTATGTTTCAAATAAAGAAAGGAAAATCCCCTAAAAATCAAGATCTATGAAGAGATAAGTCAAATGAAACGAGAAGATAAAAAAATCGATGAAGATACAAAAATATAAATCCAAAGAAAAGTTTAGAAACCATTTTGGTTACTTTTGCGTTCGAATTATATCCCGTATTTTCAAACTCACAATTAATCAGCTCCCAGTTGGCATAAAAGCTCAGAAGGTAAATCAGTGCAGCGCAATAGAACGGCCGCGGTTTCGAAACCAATTCGTGCCTGGATTTCTTCAGGATTTCTTTCCAACTACTAAAGCTGCTACTTAACTGCTTCTTCGACTTTCATATACTACATTTAATCATAAAAATTGCAATTTCCTCGATTGTGATGGGTTTAACCTTTCACCGCAATAAATGCCAATTGACACTTATAGATTTCACTCTGTCTAACTCGTCAATGGGGAAGGCCTCGGCGGTTAAAGGGTAAAAAAAAACCTCCCATTTGCCATTAATTCACTGATCGGACAGTTTGTTATTTGACAGTTCAATAAGCCAATGACATTTAAAGTTGTAGTTTAAATGGATCAATCATAACCTTGGTTTCAGTGACCATAGAAAAAGTGCACAGACTCCTAAATTGACTCTCTTTTTTCACAGCGACATCAAACAATTTACGCCTCCTTTTTCAAATTTTTGATGCAAAATTTTCCCTGTATTATAAATTTTATGATTAATTGGTAAGAGGACTTCGTGTCGTCCAGTTCGGTCTGTAATCATCCTTAAACAAATCGGACTCCCGTTGCGCGGTCGTGCGCGATTTTGTTATCCCTCGTATGATTACAGACCGAATTGGACTCCACCCAGACCTATTACTATTACTAACTGTAAGTCATCCATTTCAAATTGAAACTCAGAGATTGTCTCAGTATCCACATAGCAAGCAGAAAATTAAAAGTCACTGCTTACGAGCCAGAAGGCCCATCAGGCCAGAGCTTATCTCCAGTTTCCGTAGCATGAAGCGACTAGGAGTATTTCTACTCCCCCCTGGATGGGATGCCAGTCCATCGCAGGGTTACCCCCAGCATTTCGTCGATACCCATTTATACACCTGGGTGGGGAGAGGCACCGCGAGAGTGAAGTGTCTTGCCCAAGAACACCGGCCTCCCACTAAGCAGAAAATTAGCTTTATTCGTATATATGCATAGCACGAAAAGCAATATTAACTATGACCGTGTAAAAAAAATACCTTTGTGAATAAAAATGCAAATAATCGAATTTGAGAGATTTTATAATTCTAAATGTGGCACTGTTATGTGATAATATATGGAAAATGGAGTAATAAGGGATTACACCTTTAAAAGAAGTGAGAAGTGAGTGTGTCTGTCAGAGATAATGTGAATTAATGTCTACAAAAGACTAAGGCTGAAACCAATTGAAATTAGTTAATTTTTCTTGATGCCAAGAGTAATGATAACGTGAGATTTACGCAGCCAATGAATTTTATTTGGTTTGATCGTTTGTCTATTACCTACAACAGGTTATTTCTAGTATTTTGGAATAGCCTGTTCGTGGTTTATGAACATTGAACTTATTCTCTGAGATTAATGCTAGAGAGCACTCGCCTCCCACCCTTCACCCTGGCCCGGGTTCGATTCCCAGACTCGGCGTCATATGTGGGTTGAGTTTGTTGGTTCTCTACTCTGCACCGAGAGATTTCTCCGGGTACTCCGGCTTCCCCTCTCCTCAAAAACCAACATTTTACTTGATTTACTTTCATTGTTGATTTAAGTTTACAGTGTCCCCAATTAGCGCTCCAGCGCTAGAACGACGATACACTTAAATAAAGTTCCTTTCCTTTCCTTTCCTTTCCTTTCCTTTAATAAAAGAGCCCTATTCAATTTAGCATGTTTAAGCGTTTTCTTTCCGTTTGAGTACTAAACGCGAAGTGAAAAGCCCTTTTTTTGCAAGAGGCCGAAAAGACTATTGGGATAGTATCGCTGGTCGTTCCTGAAGAACCTTTTTTGGAAGAGATTGACTTACTGTGATCCGTTTATTAAACTCCTATTGGCCAGCACTCTAGTGTCTTTCCTTAACTGATTAGGTGGTGTTTCTGGATCTAAATAGATGTTTCATTTATCTATTCAGTACGAATCGTTATCATGCTACTGCTTCTCGCGCTCATATTGTCAGCCGAATGGACGTGTAAGATTCGTGGGCAATTTTGTTCTTCAGAAGGTTGGTACTCAGCAACTTTGGTGAAACATGTATTCTCAATACTAGTCGTGATAAGTGTAAGGGAAGATGGCAAAGTGTTTTCCCAAAGTACGCAAACGCTTTCGAGCCTGTTTGATATGTATGAGAGAGTCCTGAGTGCTGTAACAGTATTCGATACTGAGCAGTAAAACCCCACGCGTATGGAAGAAAAACACTTTAGTAATCCCAGTAAATTTGTTTTGCAACATTTCGGTTTTTTCCTGTAAGTGTCAAGCAGCAGATTAGATGAAAATAAAAGTCGAAACGGAACTTTGTCGGAATCAACGAACAAACTGCCATGGCACAACTTCAAACGATACCTGTTGTTCGTCATTGAATAAAGATGTATACTTTTGAAGCATAAGAAACGTTGACTTCGACAAGATATTTTTGGCAACTAAAATGCTTACAACCGCACTTTGCTTTTCATTTTTAAGCAAACTAGCTGCTTAAAATGTTGATATGTTTATTGGACTTAGACAAATTTGGGCGGAGATTTTTCGCGGAAGTCATGAATAGAAATCTTGAATAGGTGGTTTTAATTTGATAACATCGCATTAAGGTGTTTTCTTTCAATGACGTCTTTCATCATTAACGCTCGCTCTTGCCGGGAAGGAAATATCCTTTCGGTTTTTTTTCCATATTCTAACGATACGTTAGGTGGTGTGCGAGGGCTGCTACTATAACGGTGCGTGAATTAATGACGTAATGGCAGTGCATTTAAGAACCATAAAGAAGTGCGACTGCGAGTGTGTGGAATCTCAAGCCAGAGATCCAGTTTTTCCTGTTGGAATGCATTTAAAGACAAAAATATAAAGTCACGACGCTTCTTTTAAAGCAACTTATGGCAAAGATATTTGTTTTAACAGCTGATCTTCAGGAGGTTGATAAGTTAGCATCCTTTTCCATCCTTTTTCAACATTTTATTTGCCAGAGTCATTTTATTGGTGCTGTAAGAAATTAAAAGGGACAATTTTGAGAAACAATTTTAAAGTTGAAAGACGCATGATCACACAACCGAAGGATATTTGTAGTCACTGTCATCACATGGCGTGAGCAAATCCATCCAGCAATACGCTTATTTTGCCCGAGGTAGTGCCTATCCTGCATCTATGACGTAGCATGAGCCGATGCCATAAATTGCAAGCTTGGTTATCGTTTTTATTGCACATTTTGAGTCATCAGGATTCATGGAACAACGTTTCTGTAAGAGGTGTTTATTTGTTAAATTTACGATGCAGCTGCATTAATACAATGCAAAGACAGGTGGGTGCATAAAGACAAAGACAGACGTCTGGTCAAATTAGCAATTAGTTCATGCGTCAGCGTGCGTATGTCGATATATTGAGCACGCGGGAAGTTTGGAGAGCACGAAAGAGGCGTACGAGCCTCTTGAGTGCTCTCCAAAATTCCCAAGTGCTCAAGATCTCGACATACGCACAGATGACGCATGAACAAATTGTTTTATAACATTATCAACGAGCTGTTAGTTTACTTGGTTTATTTGCATTAATCATTAGCGTGCTCAATAAGAATATGAAGCACGTTCGCGCTTTTGAATTTGATTACGTGAAAATTCTAGCAATATTGTAAATTACTATTAATTACTATTAATATTGCAAAACTCTTAAAGAAAAAGGAAACTTTTTAAAAACTGCTATCACTTAATTAACCGGCAGACAAAAAGTTGTTACGAACCGCCCCTCTAAAATGTTTGCATGACCGACAGATCTGTGTTTGCTATGTTCACAGTTTCTGTGCCGGCTATGCTTTTATAGTGGAATTATTTACCTTTGAATGTGTTAATCGACAAGTTTGTTAGTTGTTTTGTTCTTGCTGCGTGCTTTTCTTCTAAGATGGTCTGTATCTCCGACTCCCTCAAGGTTGCGAAACGATCAGGTGTCACTTGTCCGCTTGCCTCATTTTCATTTTCTCCCTTTTTGGAGTTTAAAAATTCTAGTCCCAGAGAAAAATTAGGAAGCTCTTCATGGTCAACCGGTTGGCTTGTAGCCATTTTAAGCAAAGGTTTCCTCTTTTTCCAACGCGTATAAAAAGTCACTCGTGTTAAAAAAAATAGAGGTGTTAGTTTGCTGACGTCATTAGCGTGCTCAATAAAAATAGTGCAGTAATTTCTGGTAAGATAAGGTAAAATAAAAATAAAGATAAATATATAGATTTAGCCAATCCTAAAAGCGGAGCTCCCTCATTATTTATTCTTACTGCCTGTAGGGTTACTGAGAAAAGAAGGTTTTGAATTGTCCACGTTTTGATGTTTCCGGTTGCTGCTTTAATAATTAAATCACTTTCTTTGCTATATGCTATAGAAAAATTCATTGCCTAACTAGTGAATTCCGCGGTAAATTTTACGCTAAAAACCGATATCGCATGAATCACGAAACGATGAGTACGATATCGGTTTTTCGAGTGAAATTTGCTTTGGAATTCACCAGTTTGGCAATGAATTTTTCTTGAACCGCATGAGTTTTAAAAGAAAACAAGCACACCCTCAGCAAGCGAATGGAAAAGGAAAAAAGCCCTTTCATAGTCAAATCGTCAATAGCCAGCGAATAGGAATCACGCTAAAATTAGAAGCCATTAAAAAAAAAAATAGTTCAAGGTCAAAGAAGAGTTTTACTGAAGTAATTTATTCCACTTTATCTCTGAAAACCAGATCATCCAAATTTTGATGTATTTCATTGAAACACGCCAGGATGGCT
>BLFP01003421.1:337410-339910 GCA_014634505.1 Montipora efflorescens | reverse complement strand
AAGATTTAATCAGTGATGCGGCAGCAAAATCCTGAGGCATACATTAGTAAGCTTCAAACCTCACCAGAGTTTGAATCAACAACAGCACATCTCGCACCCTGCTTGGCAAATTTTCGCTTTGTGTACAACAAATTCGAATCGGGATCCATAAGAAAACTGTCTTTCCCTTGAATGATGTCTTCTTCGACTCTTAAAAAGCAATAGCAACAAAAAGATGACTTGATTTCACGCTACTACGCCGGATCGAACGATGTAAGCTTACTAAAGTTAAAAATTTACCGCTTTACAATTTAATCTTTAAGCAGAATCGTTCCAACATTTCAGCCAAAACCGTAGCTCATCATTTTTTTAATACCGATGACCTTCTCCCACTTAAAGAAGAACCAGGAATGTAATTTTCCGCCCGTCGATCGTTCATTTTCTCCTTTCCTCCTTTGAAAATAAGGCGTGTGTATCCTAAAACGCCTCGATGTCATGTATGGCCGCCAGTCGGCCCAGGTTGGCCGCCATTTATGAATTCGGTGTATTTTCTTGACAATGGTGCTCCGCGCGCGTGCGTCTTCGGTGCGCGCGGATCTCCGCTAATAATTAACAATTATTCAAAGCGAAGGTAAATATCCACCACTTTCACCAACACAATGTTGCATAATTAGCCGAAATTATCGATAAATTACCAGTTCTCTATAGGCTGATATTAGGAACCAAAAAAAAAAAAAAACAAACAAGCAGATCCCAGTTGGTGTGATAGCTCCATTGGTTGGGGGTATAGTTGTAAAAAACAGGGCTTGCCTTTTTAGGGGCCTAGAAAAGAACTAGACATCTTTTCCTCCCTTCTACTCACCTGCCCCTCCCTGTTCCTCTCCAGTACCTCTATTCTAACCCACCCTTCCTTCCCATACCCATTGTGCTTATTACGCAACGCTGTTTACCAAATCACAACAACAACAACAATACTTTATTTCACCCCATAGTTACAATAAACTAATAACAATTATACAATAATTATATAATAATAACAATAGTACAGCAGATAATGAAGGTGCTGGCTGCCAGAAATAACCTGACCTGATTTTGGTAGCAACCTTGTTCGCTTTCGTTATTTCATCCACGTTTTTAGATAAGTGGTCTCCAAACAGCCAGGCTGTAACGGGAGTTGACGTCGAACACAACGATTCAAAATTCTTTCTCAACTGCCTCTTCAATAAAAAGCGGCGTTTGAGTGAGGTTAGAAAACCGGCATGACCAACCAAGGACAGAGCATCGGCAACAAGGACTTTGTCCGTAATAGTTGAAAGCACTTGGCCAGTTTTGACAATCGTCTTTTGTATTTGCTGCATTCCAAGGTCGGAACGCCTAGAGCTGGCCGCTAGCTCATTACACGTTGGCGTATTAACGCGAGGAACGCAAATCATTTGGCAATTAGCCGTTAAACTATATCGCACTTGCAGAGGCTTCATTTTATCCTATAAGGGTTTATTAGGGAACGACTCATTAACCCTTTGGGCAATAATATCCAGAATTTCTGGACCCTTTGACTCGTTGGAGTCGAAAATGGAAAGAGGAAGCTCAACTTCCTCTATCTCATGCATCCTCCGAGGCAGTTTCGTCCTCGTTATCAACTGGTACGGGAAAATCAAAGCGAACGCGTTTTGAATCGGGTTCTTCTGAGTCAGCACCACCGATAACTCGTTGACCAGCTTCGACAAATGGTCTGTTCCTAATTTTTGATGTAGAAATTCCTCGGAGTCGTCGTCTATGGAGAACTCTGATTCGTCTTTCTGCTCGTGCGCCATAACACAGCTTTTTAAATCGTCTCGCACGTGTTCTCCTGCATGAATATTAGAAGGATCTCGGCCATCCTTACGAAGTACAGAAGTAGATACAAAAAACCGTGTAAAGACAACTCTGCAAGTAGTAGATAAATGTTTCGTTCTCGAGAAAAACGAATCCAAAGACGTGGGCTCACCAGCGTGCTTGCACAAAGAAAGAAGAGGCCGGTTCCATAGTGTTGCATGGTTTTCTACCGAGATTATTTGCATAACTCTTTGAAGAGTGGGCTTTAGCGCAAGCGCAACGAAATACTCACTGGCGTCATAACGTGGAGTATGGTGAAAGAAAATTACCTATTAGTCGTAGATTATTATAACGGAGTTAATTAATCAGCAAATTAGACATTAATGTTGACATAGAAGAAAGGCCTCCTTTGGGACAAAGGTATCGCATGTCTTCTATTCGACGAGAAAGCAGAAAATAAATAAAATTAAATTAAAACTGGTGCAAATCTCTTACTGCTTTGCCAACAATGGAAAATGAAGAACGCTCATCAGTTAGTTGGTTCGTAGTTTATGACTTTTTGTTTTATTTAATTTTTATTTATTTCTTTTTTTTAGACGACTGTCGGCAATTGGAGTTTAATCCTGCGCACACATTTGACGGAAAGCGCTTAAAACAACACGTGATTGGTATAAAAAGAATTATGGATCCCAATTTCTGCAAAAAT
>BLFP01003421.1:327410-332410 GCA_014634505.1 Montipora efflorescens | reverse complement strand
TTCCTTTGAAATACAGTGCAAGTTGGAAGAAGTAGCGTAGTCCTTTAAGGAAGTTAGCGCGAAAATCTTCCAACATTGTAATTTTCTTCATTTTGATTTTTTTTCATTTCGTCATATTTTGTAGATTGTAGGAAGAGTAAGTGATTCATGTCTTAAAAAATAAGGGTCACCGATGATCTAAATGATTAATTAAAGTCGATGCAATGTTGCGAAGCTCCTGGAAAATTTCGTTTGTCACGATTTTGCGTGACCTGTCGGGGAAGGACTGGAACCCAAGACAGGATGGATCGATGAAAGGTTTTTGCAAAAAAAAAACAACGAAGTTCGAAGCAGGGGTTATCTTTATTTGGTCAGTGTTTTGTATCATATCTCTCCATTGCCGTCATGCTCATCTTCTGGAGTGTGTTTTTTTTTTGTGAAATATAATCTCTGGTTGTCTCCTCGCAGGTCCGCACTATTCAAGAGGATTAGAAAGAGAGGATAATTCTGCTGTATTTTCTTGAAAGTAAAGGAAAAGAACTCCAAAAACATGCATTCATTTTGAATTAAGAAGTTCGTAGCGTAATAAAAACAAAAAAAAACCAAACCCATTAAATTTACGCAACGTCACTGACTAAAACTAACCTTCCTCGAGCTTTTAAAACTTTTCAGCCACTACTCGATTTGCGACCTTTTCCAGCCTCCCGGTCCTTTCTCCTTGGCACATAGAAAACAAACTCGTAATGCGCCCAACTAAGTTTAAGTTCATGCTTATTGGGTCTTATAATTGAGTGATAAGAGTTTCGAACATCTCATTGTGGTAAACAACACACCTGTTTCTCAAACTGACACACATGAATGTCTAGGGGTTTAGATTGATGAGAGGCTTTCTTTGGACAGGCATCAGCCATATTGACATGATCTGTAAGAGGGCTAGTGCGGGCATTAGAGCGATGAGACGTATTAGGCCATTTGTTGCTTCGAATTTACTCGAGAAAGTATATAATTTATCTATTTATTTAACAATGATAGTAGGCGGAAACTCAATTCCCTTTCTAAGACTACCCTCCTCACACACTCACACTCACGCACGTGCAACGCCGACGCGCTCGCACACACACATACAAATCGTTGAACACTAGGACTAGTAAGGATGATTACATAACTTGATAATGTATACGAGCCTAGTACAACCATATTTTAATTATTGTTCCCCTTTATGGCCGTCTTTATTGAGGCCTTATCCTGGGACACCGTGGATATGAGACGGCTCCGTGCTAAATCAATTTTGATGCACAAAATATTGAATGATGACCCCGCACCCAACCTAAGGAACTCTTTCGTCAGAAGGAATACTTGTGAGACGAACTACCACCTGAGAAATAGTGAAAATGATCTGACACCTTCTAGGCCAAAGGGGGAGTTTCTAAAAGGAAGTTTCAAATACAATGGTGCTATGATTTGGAACCAACTTCTAAATGAAGTTAAATTGTCGGATTCACTAAATTCATTTAAAAACAAGCTCATAAAGTGATTGGGTTATGCCATGATACATTCATTTAGTCTTGTTCCTCACATCGAATGGCTTCCATTTTTAGGTAGTATAGTATAGGGCTTTTTAAGGGTTAGAATTATGAATTAAATTTCGTATTACTAGCTTTACTGTTGCCTGTAAATAAAAGCAGTATTGTTATTCCTAGCTTCTTAAGCAGATTCAAGTAGTTTTATCGATATATGTCATCTTGTAGTCGCTTTTTTAATACACACATATTTTACATGTATATCCTAGCGTGTCTTCTGAATTTAAATAAAATATACCATACCATACCATGTCGCTTTAATATGGTTGGTCTCAATTTCCTCCGTTTAATTTCATCCTACATAGTTCAAAAATGGCTTAATTATGGCTTAAGCTACCTTGATTTTTCTAGCGAAACATGTATAAACTCTATCATTTACTTCTATTCCAATCTTTCGTTCTGAAATTAATAATGTATAAATATTGTATGCTGAGCTTCACTGATGAAAGTAAAATTAAACGAAACCTTGGTTAAGTTGAAGTTTGATAGATTGAATTGCATTTGCACTTGACGTAAATATTTTAAAAGGGAAACCGGGTTGTTACAAATAGAACCCACGAGTGTAAGCTCCAGGAAGTAACCAACAAGACAATGCCCTCAAAGGGAGGGAACAAAGGGTGGATATGTGATCGCCTTCCTCCCTCCGTCACAAGAAGCTGACGAAAATTCTGCAACCAGAACAACTGAGAACTTGTTCAGCATTAGAACATTTCGACAAATGACCTGAACTAGAATGGAATTCTTTTTAAAAATACAGTTAACGATGTTTGTTCAACAATTATTTTGTAAATCGCTTAGATAATCGGTTTGCATGATATTTTTAAGGAATCACGCTTGAAGGGATTAGTGCGCTCTTGTAAATCTCAACCATGGTCATTTAGATAAAATTCCACCTATCAGTTATATTTCTAAGGAAAATAACAAACGGAGCCCTGTCACAGAAGCCCCTTCAGGCAAAATCCAATAAATTCAAGCCCTTTATATCTTCCACCCCTCGCCCGGGAATCCGAAATCCAGCAAATGTGAGGCTTTGGAATCCGGAATCCAGAGTATGGAAAACCTAGAATCCATTAAATGGAAACCAGGATCCATTTCTGCGGAACCCGTGAGTTTGGAATCCGAAATCTACGACTCGGGATCCGGGATCAACTATTCGGGATCCGGAATCCATGCACTGAGATCGACATCTGGATTGCGAGGGCGAACTGGATTCATTTACATAGGGCGACAGCCCAGACTCTAACCTAGCAAATGTTAGGGCTCTAATATGATTGTCCTAAACAGAGGCAGTCTCTCCAGGTATATTGCGGAAATGAGATTATATCTGGCAAGCAAACCTGCTGACATTCTAGAACTCAATGAATCTCGTGTGGATGGTTGGGTATCTGGAGAAAAAGTGAGGTTACGCTCTTGAAAGATAGGATCATAACAGAAATGGTGGGAAAGTTGCACTTTATATTAGAAATACAATAAACTACGAGCAGTTACCAAGTAAAATCAGTATCCTGAACTAAGATCGTTCCTGGGAAATCGACTTTTGATTGTTGGGACATCCACTTTCCTTCTGAGAGGCAATACCACAGTTTTCAAGTACACTCTACTTGGTCCATCGTGAAAATGTATCCCTGTAGTGTTACATAAATGATGCTGTTATTGCTGGTTTTCCATAATTGAGGCCGCATGTATGCATTTTATGATTTAGCCTGTTTGCAATTTCAAGGGACTGGGATAAGATGTTGCGAAACACACTGCTATTCAAATTTCACTCATGATTATTAGAGAAATTTCGGGATTACGCATCAACCCTAAAACCGTGAACTTTTCAGATAAATGAAGAGCTTTATAGACCAATTTCACATTGCTAGTGCTTGGGATTTTAAGACACCCGTATTGTTAATACATGCATGCAACGGCAGTAGCGTCATCACGCTGCAGTTGAATGTGTGCTCCTGTAAGTGCTTCTCCAAATATGCTGAGGGCACAAAATGCTGCCTATAATTCAAGGATGCATATATGTCTGTCGGCTTTAGCAGGAGTCCAACTTCCTCCAATATCTTGGCTCTCAATACTGCCATCTTCCACCCCTTTATTGGTGTATCTGGCTGTATACCCGTAGTTGGTAAATCATCATGTGATCAAGTCGAGTTAACTTTATTTCCTCACTCGTGAACTAAAACCTACTGACAGACAAAATTACTTACATTAAGCATTCGATCAACAACCCAGCTTAATATCCAGTAGCGCCTACAGTCCAGCTCTACACCTCAAACGCATCTCCTCCGTTGACGAGGACTTGGAAAGCAACTCAAAACAGCTATGATCAAAAGAGCCTAAACACCAGAGCACGCTATGAAGATACCTTGCGCTACTTTATTAAAACCCAAATATCAAGAAACATTACAGCGAACTCCCTTCGACATGAACCACAACAGAACTCTTGGGTTGGTTATGGTTAGGTTTTATATACCGCACATGTCACAAGGTCTGATGGAGGTTTCCAATTCTTTCTCTACGGTGAGATCGGACATTAGCTCGTAAAGGCTCCTATGGCAGCCAATATCAGTCCATATTTGATCTCACCCACCTGCCCAACCAACTCAAACTCTTGCACTCATCGGCACTATAATATATCAGGAGTCCATGAGTAAGAGCGAGCAACTCTCAAACTAGGCCAATGTCACGGCATTTTTACTAACCAATCAATTTTTGGACAACGTCAAGTTAGTTTCTTGTGATTGGTCATCGGACTCCTGCGGGAGTCTCATTCGCGGGAGATTCAATCTAAAATTAAATCGGTCCGTGAAAATTCTGTGACAGGAATATATGGGGGTTTCTCGCTCCTACTCATGGGCTCCTGAATATATAGGTTTGGCCAAACCTAAAAGCGGAGCTCCAGGGTGCTTACCATTTAGCCAAAAAATCCGGAAATTTCGGTTTGAGGTCAAATGGAAAGGCAATTTTCCGGAAAATCTTTTCGGAAATTGTGGACAACCTCCAGAGGAAGTCCTCTTTTTCCGTTCGGAACGGTATTCGCGAAATGCTCTTACCATTTGCGAGAATCCTTCCGTTTCCAGGCCCTTTCTCACAAGACCGAGTAAAATATGCGGGATGGAATGCTGTGTAGTAAATGGTAAGCGCCATTCTCATCCGGTTGGTCATTAAATTCGGAAAATCGCTTACCTTTATGCAACGATCATTCCATCCGGATTATTTGGCTAAATGGTAAGCACCCCCAGTTTCTAACCCCAGAAAGTAATATAGGGAAGTATTGTCGTTGTAGTGTTGTGGCAAACTGACACAGTACTATAGATCTGGAGGGTCCGAATAAGACTACTGATCATGATAAGTGCATAGTACAGCATTTTTTGTTCCCTTACAATGTTGTAATGTTGAGACTAAACTGTTCAGATGATACGAAACATTAAGAAGATGTGTTGGGAT
>BLFP01003421.1:316389-327361 GCA_014634505.1 Montipora efflorescens | reverse complement strand
GGGGGGGGGGGGTGGATAGGTTAATAGCTGCTTTAAACTAGGTAGAGTGCATAAAAAATGAGGATCAACAATTTAACCTAGGTAAAACGGATTCAACCTGAGACCAGACTTGACCGACAACATACACACGTCCACGTATAGATTAAATGTTCCTGATAAAGTTTCAGCGGCCCTAATTCGCCTTTAATTGTGGCTGTAGTATTACAATTGTAATTGTAATTACGTTAAGTTGCTGCTCTCCGGATAACTCGACAAAGAAAAGGAAATCTATTTGGTTATTTTCCCGGATGCATGAAAGCTCCCCATTTTAAATTAAATATTTTTAAAGATCCAGTTTTCACGATATATCGTCTTTCATAGGCAGGCAATTTAACATAGTTCGAATAAAGAGTTCTCTTGCATGAGGAGTAAAAGCACATTGTTTTGGAGTAATAAATAAGATACCTCTCTGTTAAAAGAACTTAAAAGTGCATGATGAAATAGCAGGTTTGTAGTATGACTCACGCAGCCTATACAAGAAAGAAAGGAAGAGTCTTGTTTTGGAAGCAAGAGCCGTTTCTCGTCCAGTTAGTAATTCCATTCCAAAAAAGGTGTAAAAGTGTTTCTGAGCTTGCCTCACAAAAAGTGCATCAATAATTGGAAGTAGTCCCAATTCTGAATAAAAACAGTTAAATGTTAATATTATGTGTACCAGTTTAAACTGAAAGATTGGTGTAATGTAAACCTATTCTCTCCTGTCGCTTCCCGCCTCGACTAGCCAATGCTATTTGCGGGAAGCGACCATTTTGTATTTTTCTTTAGTCAAATAGTAAATAAAGTTGAAGTTGAAGTGCGTAGAAAGGTCACAGCACATCCAGCATTTTGAGCACGTTACTTTTATTGTTCGCTTGCAATAGGTGTACTTTCTCGTTGTTAACAATACCATGGCCAGCCCAAGTGAGCTATGATCCTCGCAGTCACAAAAAATTGCATAGGGAAGCCTGAAAAAATGAGGACTTCAACGTGCGACGCTTTGAAACCAACTGAATTATGAAGCCTCTGATGTTGGGAGCTGGTCATTTGTGGGTTCAAATGTTCGCGTGATGAATGAATCTATGAACGAAATGATATAGGAAATGAATTATATATTGAACTGCGGATATGAAATCAAGTGACCTATGATCCTCGGAGTTATGAAGGAATTTGAGCTATTGCATAGAGAAGCCAAAAAAATTCAGGACTTTAACGGGGTTTGAAATTGTTACCTCGCGATGAATGTGCGACGCTCCAACCAACTGAGATGTGAAGCCACTGACGTTGAGAGCTGGTCATTCGGTCATTTCGTTCATTGATTCATTCATCGCGGGAAAATTTGAGCCCACAATCGACCAGCTCTCAACATCAGTGGCTTCATATCTCAGTTAGTTTCAGAGAGTCGCACCGGCATCGAGAGGTCACGGGTTCAAACCCCGTTGAAGAATTTGATTTTCAGGCTTCTCTCTGCAATTGCTTAAATTGTTTATGACTGCCAGTATCAGTATCAGTAGCTTACTTGAGCTGGTATTGTTGACTACGAGAAAGTACGACTATTACTAGCGAACAATAAACCTAACGTGCTCAAAGTGCTGGAATTTTACTCCGTGGAACATAAAGGAGACAAACGTAAACTCATGCTAACGGAAAATGGGACAGTTTACAAAGCTGGAAACTATTGCAAAAACCTGGAGAATGTGTATAACTGCTCCAGTTTAGTTCAACGTTTACCTCTTAATCCTTAAGTAAATTGTCGAGAACATTAATTATTTTCTGTCTTGTTATGCAAGCATCCAAGCAAAACGGCGTCCTAGCAACCCTTTTTTCACTCTAAAATCAGCATTTGATAATCGTTAAACCCCCTTTTTCTTTCATTTGAGTCCTACCTTTCTTCCTCCGCTTCAAACTCTATTATTGGGTTTCACTCAGGTCATCAACATCAATTCCCGGAGGATTGGATCGGGACACCAACGTGGCCGCCGTTTCTTTGTTTGGGGACACCAACATGGCGGCCGTGACGTCATGTAAAATCCAAGAATAGCGATATTTCTTGTTTACAAACATTGACGTTACATTTCTTTTGATATTCAAAATTTTCCAACCACGGAACAAAGGAAGTCATTGTTTCAAACCTCGGTTCTGGTTGGAATATTGATGACAATGGGTGACGTCACGAGAAACATCGCTATACCTCTTGTCTTGATGGAAGGGTGTGGTTGCGCCCTTGGGTAATTATAGAAATTATAGAAAGCAAGTTGCTTGGCAACGGGCGAAAGGACAACTGAAAATCAGAGTCCTAGGCAGGAATCAAACGTACGACTTTCGTAACACCAGTCGGACGCTCTACCCATTGAGCCATTAGAACTCACTAGAGAGCTTCAACAAGTTGCAAAATTGTTGAGACACTCCCGTTAAGACAAACACCTTTTTATAGCTTCCAATACCAGCCGTATATAGAATTTCAACCTTTCCCACTTCCCCTTCCCTCTCCCCCTTTCAAACTTGACTGTTAAGGTTTTCAACATTTTTGTGTTGCTAGCAACACTGATAATGGGGGGAGGGGGGCTGCAGTGTGGATGATAATAGACAAATTAATAACGCCCCAAGAAGGTGAAGTGTCTCCACTAATTTTGCAACTTGTTGTTGGTCGTTTATCTCGGTCCTGGATGAATCTTTATCTTGTATCTTTATGTTTTATCTTTATGTTTTACCTTCATGTCCGTAATCATTGATGCGTATGGATCCAAGAAGGTGAAGTGTCTCCACTAATTTTGCAACTTGTCTGATTGATTCCAATAACTTTGCCAGTCCGGATTTGAATCCTATAGGTAATATTTTCAACGTAGAAAAGCAGAAAGTAAAGAAACAATCGTTAGATATCGTGTACTATCTGAAAATTTTCAGAGGCTTGCACGCCAAGTGCAATGCACATTGTACCAAGCACGAAAGGATATTAATTGTTGACATACGGTGACATCGATGTTGAAGTGTTTAGACTTATTATCGGTAACAGAAGACTCCGTACCAAATACTAAAGCGAACGTATTTTCCACTGCAGATCTAATGCTCCGAAAGTTACACATGGCTCGTATTATGTATCGATTATGTAACACAATACCATTTATTGTGTTCCTAGGTGACGTCAACGGCGATGGTGGCGTTACAGTTGAAAATCTGTTAGTGTAAAACGCAGACTGCAGACTGCAGACCGGGAGTAAAATGCAGACTGAGGTTATAATTTAACCGGCTGTTGAAAAAGCCCAAACCCATTAGAAATACTAACAGTTAAGCCTAAATATTGTTTTAGGCCTAATTAGGCTTAGGGCTAGCATTTGTAAGGGGTTTGGGCGTTTTCAACAGTTACGTTATAACCTCAGTCTGCATTTTACCCCTGGTCTGCAGTCTGCAGTCTGCGTTTTCACTGACCGGTTGAAAATCGCATCTTTGAGGAAACAGCACAATTCAACTAGTACTTTCTTTTCTACTCAATCCAATACATTACCAGATGATTAATAATAAAGTTCACACAGTTAGAGATCCTGCACATATCGTCTATTCCATTTACCAACGGTCTACCATCCAAGCACGGTCTACCATCGCAACAGCAAGAAATACATCATGTTATTTTCTGAGCGAAAAGCTGTGGTAGACCGTTTCATTTAAAAATGTGGAAGATAATAGGTAAATTAATAACGCCCCAAGAAGGTGAAGTGTCTCCACTAACTTTGAACTTGTTGTTGGTCGTTTATCTTGGTCTTGGATGAATCTTTAAGTTGTATCTTTATGTTCGTAATCACTGATGCGTATGGGTCCGGTCGATCCACATCATGATCCGCCAGCCGCAGAACGCTTATTCCGTACACTTCTGATGGACAAAAATATGATTTTTTTAATCTCTTTGTGGGCGTCAGGAAATTCACATGTTTTGGCAAGGGAACCTAGCGCAATCTTGTGTGGTATTTAATCAATGATTCTCATTCTGTTTGCTTTGCTGTTCTGAAATTGTATACTTCGTAAAAAATGTTAATCCGGAGATTGAAATATTGCGTTAACTTCTCGACTGTTTACTGGGTTGCCAAACCCAGTCGGAAACTGGGTTTCATTTCGTGGTTTTTTAATTTTTATTTATATTTATTTATTTTTCCGTGTCGTGAAAAGTCTTGCCTGTCACTCCCCTACTAACTGGTGTCTTTGTGCGTATTTTTTTAGGTTTGAGGGGGCTAGGGTAATGCGTAGATTTTCCTGGTGCACACAGGAGCACATTTAATTATTAAACCTGCAATGGCGTCGAGAGTTATTGCAACGCGCATGGCGTTATAGTACATCTTTAAACAAAATATACCCTTATGGAGCTCTAGAATGGAACGTCAATTGGATAAATAAGACAGGCGACGAAAAGTAAATGTCTGGAATCTTCATGTAAAAGCGAGGAGTAATGGGATTCGACAACAACTATCGCCCGTCGAGTAGAAATCAAAGTGAGCTGTATTTCTAATAATATTTTACCAAGTGTGCTATTTAGAACACTGAAACCAAATGGAAAATTCTCTGGTAACTTATGGGTTCAACAAAGACAGAGAAGGAATCGAACATTCAGTGATCTCTGTTCTCTGCACAGTCTTCAGGTAAAAAAAAAATCATTGGAAATGTGACAGCCAAGAATTTTTTGAAAGAAAGATTGCCTCTAATAGCAAATATGTTGTTTGTTCCAAAAAATATTTCGATGGATAAGGTGGCCTTTATGAATTCATCATGTTTTGTAATATGCGAGCTTAACTGGATAGTTTTTTATGCAATAGTAAAGCAATTTCGTGTCAAAATGAGGTTAGCGTCTTTCTGTTGTGTTAACTTAATTAAATATACCATGAAGGGGTAGTTTCTAAAGAAACTGTGCTACTGCGTCGGTGGAGAAGTAGTATACAAAATTTGGTTTTATCAACGGAGTTGATAATGTAAATTGGCCACCGTACAGAGATTCTAAAAGCTGACGTGATCATAATCATAATCATAATCATAATCACGCAGTCAAAAGCATCATTCTTAGTAATTTTAAATTACTCCAAAATGATCCCGAGACTGGTAGAATCTTTTCGCAACCTCCACTTATTTCATTCAAACGCGACAAAAACGTAGGCAACTTTTTAGTTAGAAGCGCGCTCAAAACTAACGAGCAACCCGGCACTTTCAAATGCGCGCGCTCACGATGCAAAACTTGTCTTTTCATTGTTAACACTAGCAAGATATCGGGACCTAAGCGATCTGTTAAGATCACCGATCGTTTCACATGTACCTCCGCAAATGTCATTTATTGCATAACCTGTACGTTATGCAATAAATTATACATTGGTGAGACAGGTAGACGACTAGGTGACCGATTCCGCGAACACCTTCGCGATGTTGAGAAGAATGACAAGGATGCATCCAAGCCAGTCGCTCGCCATTTTAATCTGCCTAACCACTCCAAAAAACACATGGCTATCTGCGGCCTTTCCCTACATCTAGGTACGACGGAAAGCCGCAAGAATCTGGAACAAAAATTCATCTTTCAAATCGGCACCCTTAATCCTCACGGTATTAACGAACGCTTTTCATTTAACTAATATATTCCTATTTTTCACGTTGCCATGTTACCACCAATAGCGTAGCTCCTACTCTACTATAAAAACTACACGTAACCCATAATCCCTCGATTCGCTCTGACGAAGGGCTAACGCTCGAAACGTCAGCTTTTAGAATCTCTGTACGGTGGCCAATTTACATTATCAACTCCGTTGATAAAACCAAATTTTTAAATATACCATGGCTCGTGAGTTTGTAATTGTCGTCTGCTGTAAATTTGATTTCCACTCTCAAATTACCTCCAGAACCTACTTTTTGCGTAAAATAGGCTTTTAGAATGATGTTCTTGTCTTCTGTGGTGATTCTTGACGATTCGGGAACATTTTGTGCCCGAACTTGTCCGATTATGCATAACATCCACTTGGCCTTTTGACATCCCATCGAACAAAACTCATAAAATATTCGCAGACCGGTCGATTTCTCTGAAATTTTAAAGGGTCATTGCTAACGAATAGAGATAGATTTTCACAATAACTAAAAATTCCTGTGTTAAGCATGGAAATTCGACGAAGAGGTAAATGCGACTAAATTTGTTGCGTGCGTTGCTATTGTGCAAATTTTGACAGAGAATATTAAATTATGAAAAAAATATCTACCGAATACGGATAGATCGTTAAAAAATCTTTATTTTTAGCGGTTATTTGAACATAAAAGATGGAACGCTTGACGAGAAATAATATTTTTGTTGATATTTGAAAGAAGAAAAATTTCGCGGGAATCAGGAAGCGGTGAAAATGAGTTAACAAATTTGCATACTTGCTTTGAAATGTGATACGCGAGGAGACAGGAATTTTATTTCTCTGACAAATGATTTTGTCATTGTAGTGTAAAATGAAGTTTATTTGGGAATGCAACAATATTTCTTTAACTTCCTGGTTAATTCAATTTATTGCATGAAACTCACGCTTTTTGCGAATTTTGAGCGTCATGAAATTACATCATTTGCGTGACAATATATCCCTTTACTCTCACACAAAAACATTCAGATAGTAACAAACGTCATATTTATTAACCACTTCTTCTGCTTTTGTGCTTGTCAGCATTGTGATTTGTGATAATTCGCAAGTCTGTTTTTGTATCTTACAGATGTTCAGTTTTTCAATTATGGCCGCTCAACCTCGGGATTGTGTAAATAAATACGTTTCTCAGGAAGCCGACAAAGAAGTCTTCCTGACCCGAGAGATGAAATGTAAATATTCAGTTAAATATTACAACAACATTAAAAAACCAAAGACGAAAGTTTCTAAAAAGTACGTTGTTTTACTCTGAAAACGACGAACGATTAACTTCTTTCCCGAAGTTCATTCAGTTGACACAAGGTGATCACGTTCACCGTTACACAAGAGCGTGTTTGTTATCTTTAAACTGAATTTATTACCAAAGCTTAAAAAACTAAAAGACCTCAAAATGGGGCAGGATATTACAAAATAATTAAAGGTGTGAACGTGTGAGCCAAAGGGCCTCTGCTGGCGCGAAATGTGGGTGACCCTCAAATGGTCTTAATGACCCCCCACTTAAAAATTAACTGGAACCCTGCAGTTCAATACCACCCAATTCAAAGCCTTCTGTTTTTGTGTAACACGTACCACAGGCAACTCAGTGTACGCTTTTATAGAGCGTCTTGTTTTCAATAGTCTTTGTCTTCGCCGGTATCAGTGAGTGTTTGTCGTTTGCATCGGGACCTGCATAACGCAGCAAAAGAGCTCGCTTCTGTTTGCCATCTTCAAGTTTCATTCCAACGAAGAGTCTTTAGAGGCGCTTTCACCACTTGTCCCATCGTGGACCTGCATTGCTCTCTCTAGAATCCCCGTTTCCCCAGTGCGGTCAATGTAATCTAAAGTATCACGCAATAAAGCTAAATTAGAAGCGATAGACCTTCCTAGAATAGAGCAAGTTTAATCAGGGCTGATAATATAACTTAAAACCCTAGTTACCCGTAAAGAGAAAGCCTTAAAGCAAATTTTATAATCTACATTAAGGAGGGAGCTTGGACGCCAGTTTTTCAAGTCCTTACGATCATCCCTCTTGTATACTAGGCGAGTAACATTAGATTTCATAGATTCGCACAGTTCGCTATCACTTAAAGTTTCATTGAAAACGTCGACTAAAAGGAGGCCAAGCTCCGACCAAAAATTTGAATAGAATTCAACTGTCAAACCGTCTGATCCAGGAGTCTTATTCCTATTGGAGAGGTTAAGGGCCTGTGTAGCTTCATCTAAGGAAAGGAGGCCCTCACAAGATTCTCGATCGGAATCCGACAAACGGCTCCTCAGCGAAGAGGGCAGAATAAAAGCGCTCATGAGCCTCCGTCATCTCAGGAAGAGATGAGACCTCATCCCCCTCTGGGGTCAAAACTGACGATATTAAGGATTTTTCGTGTCGCTAATTTTCTAAATTAAAGAAAAACCTAGTGGGGCCTCACCTTGCTCCAACCACTTAGCACGTCTTCTGATTTTAGAACCCTCTAACTCTCTGTCAAAGATAGATTTTAAAGAGGTTTCTAACTCCAAGATCTCTGATGGAACTGTCGAAATCCCTGAAGCTAAACGCCGCTTCAGCACGATCAGTCGATTGGTGAGAAGGACTTTATCTCCAGAAAGCTCCTTACGCCTATCACGAGCAAAAGAAATCGAAGTCGACTTGAAAACCTTCTTTAACAACTCCCACATTTCCTTAGTCGAAGAAAAAACGTGGCGAAAAGATAGATATGCATCAATCAAATCAGAGATCTCGGAGCAAAAAGCCTCATCCTGGAGGAGGGGATTATTAAACTTCCAAACACCCGGCCCAGATCTAGCTGGATCTGTCAGATCAAGTTCTAAAACAACAAAATCATGGTCAGAATAAACACATGGGAGGATGCTACACTCACTAATCGAATCGCAAAGAACACGGGAGACAAAAAAGGTGTCTAATCTGCTTGTAATACTGAAATCGTGGTTAAACCACGTGAACTGACGCTCTCTAGGATGCTTGAAACGCCATGCATATCTAATACTACAAGATGATTTGAAATCGGATAAACCCGAATCGAAAGAAATGTTACCTCCCATTTTGTCTAAACTGGAATCGTAACAGTTGAAATCTCCCGCTAGAACAAGCCGAGAGTTGGGAAAAAAAATTATGCATGAGCCGACCGAAGAAAAGCCCTTCTCTCAGCTGGAATTGGAGGCACATAAAGATTAACAAGGTCGACATTGATGTCACCAAAACTGATTAAAAGACTGAGGACACGCCCATCCGAGTCCCTTTGCCAAACTGAAAGTCTTATCTCGAAAACGGTCAGAACACAAAATCGCAACGCCCCCTCTTCTTCCAACCGCCGGGGCCCAAAAGCTAGGGCCACGCCAGCGGGAGGAAAAGGAGGACTGGATAGTCACATTAGAAACCATAGTCTCTTGAATACAGCAAAAATCAAGATTCGCGCTATGAAAATAATCAGTGCTCGAAATAAACTTCCTATCGCTCAAGCCTCTGACATTGATCGTGCAGCACCTGAAGGAAAAGGGGCTAAGTGTGCTCAAACAAATCTACATCAAAATCCTGACCTCCCGAGGCATCCCGATCCGGCCGAGGGCGCTTTCTCCGAAAAGGAAGCACACCAGCGGGCGGGGATACCTCGATGGCAGAAGCGCTATCTAGATCTACCTGTTCACTTGCTGCTACCTCAGGTTCTTCTGAAATGTCATTGGTCTCAGACAAGACATTGGGATCATCAGCATCCTCTAGAGCGTCACAGCGCAAGACAGGAGCATCCGGCGGCGTAACAGAAGGAACTTCCGGATCCGCAGAGAGGGAAGCACTCATAGAAGCAGCATCACTGTCATCATTATCATTCACAGCAGCATCGCCATTATCATCATCACCATTATCATCATCATCATGTTTCAGAAAGCGTCTCTCCAGCACGAGCATTCTCTGCAACGGAAGGATCAACAGTGTCACGGTAGGAGTGCGGGCCCCGGAACCAGGAGAAAGGACAGTCAATGGCCACGTGATCATGTTCCTTACAAATACAACACTTCATCGGATCAGGGCAGGATCTGGAGACATGACCGATGGAATCACAGTTAAAACAGACCAGGTTTTGGCAATCTTTGGCCAGATGATCAAGGCCATTACATCGGCGGCCGGTCTTTGGCTGGTTGTCATACTGGACACGGAGGAGGAACTTCCCGAAGCGGAGATAACAAGGGGTAGGGGAAGTTATATCCATACGGCAATGGCGCACGCCATTAAAGACATTGGGAAAACCCTTAACTCTTCCACGGCGAGAAGAGTAGATACGGCCATACTTCTTCAGACGATGGTCCAGAGCTGTGTCTGGTAACTCGTGCGAGGCGTCATACACAGTCACAAAAACAAGCTTAGCTCGAGCCAGTTGAGGAACGGTCGTACGATTAGCCACAGTGAAGGAGACTTACTCACAAAAAGGTCGCGAAAATCAGAGTTGGAGAAGGAGATGTGAAGTGTACCATTGGGTGCCCGCTGGAGGCAACGAACCGCCGAGGCTGGGATGCCATCACGGATTAAGCTATCAAAGATCTGCTTTGAGGTAACAGTTGTATCCTCAAAGGTAAAAAGGCAGTGCACGGTCGATCCGGAGTGACATTGTGCGGGTGGAAGTGACCTTTCTCAAAGCGAGAGAGGAAAGATCGCGTGACAAATGGACGAGCAGCAGTGGATCCGCCATTGAGGCTAGGGCGGTCTCGGGTAGCAGCCGCTGCGTAAGAAACATTCATCGGTGAACTTCCAAGATACGGTGGACTACTATCAAAAGCAGAGGGAGGAGACAAGACCACACCAGGATCGCAGGAAGAAGCAGATGATAAGGCAGAAGAGGGATTCATTTCCATATGGGTGTCCTCATTCGTCGAGAGGCCAGCTTCTCCGGAGAGCGACAACGACACTGAAACTGGACTATATAAATCTTCAGAAGCATCAGCCCAAGAACGCGGAACATCAGGATTACCAAGATCAGACATGATGTAATGGAACGTACAGCAACGTGCAGAACCACGAGGGGAAAGGCCGCAACGACCCCCCTAAGGCACCGAAATGGACAGGAGAAAATCGACTCACAAACCGATAGAGCTCCGCCCTGGGATAGCCCAACTATAAACTGATAAAAGGCCTGGGCCTCATCAGAGCAGTGCTGATGTCTGGGATGGAGGTTAAGCTTATAAAGCAACCCCAAATGTCCCACACATGTGGTACATCTAAGCCATGCCAGAGTGCTCAAACTAGCGAGCTAGTGAGCACGCGCAAACCGATAGACGATATATATATATATATATATATATATATATATATATATGTATGTATGTATGTATGTATGTAT
>BLFP01003421.1:305816-308372 GCA_014634505.1 Montipora efflorescens | reverse complement strand
CTCTTGACCTTGTTGTTTAATGTAAATGAAACGATGTTTTTGTTGACTTCAAAATCAAGTCTTCCTGTCCACGCAATTTTATAAAAACCGCCAGTATGCAAATAAACAGAGCTGAAACTAAAGCAAACGAAAGTTTATTCAAAATCTCACCGAGTCTTTAAAAAACCTAGGTAATAGCGAGGCTTTCTGTTACGGTAGAAGAGCTTTTGCCTAGTTTATTTTAATAGGCAGTGAAAACAGTGGGAACGGAATGTGGTTCGAATTCTTTGGGGGGAGCGTTGCGTGACATCACAAAACTGCTTCGAAGGAGACTATCACATTGCACGTGCTATCTAATGTGATGTCAATCGATTAAAATGTGCGGACGCCTCAGGTATTGACTTCAAATGCCGAAAATAATTTTGGTGAAGTTTACATATCCCGGAAACGCCCTGTGATTCCCTCCCTGTCCCATTATCCTCTCTTGATTTGTTACATCCTGTAGATCTTGTTTAAAGTACTGGAACCCTAACAAGGAAGACGAGTCTAAGGAGTGGATGGTTTTCGCCATCAAATCTTATACGAGAATCATCATCAGCAAGTCTCATCACGCCAGTAGGCGCATAAGTTCTCCAAGCTGTCTGACCAACACTCCCTGTCTTGTGCAACCACTTTGGCTAACTCCCAGCTCCTCCACCCGGCTTTGTTTCGCTCTTTCTCGACTGTTCTTCTCCAAGTAGTTTTTGGAATCCCTCTGGCCCTCCGGCCCACAGGAGTCCATCCTAATGCTATAAAGCAGTCGTTCTCATCCTCTCTCCTTAGTATGTGACCTAGCCAGTTCCACCTTCTTCGTTGCACCTCACAACTCATGTCATTGATCTCAGGAAACACAACCACCCGCTTATTTGCCACTTTCTGCTGCCATCCAATTCGCATTATCCGTCTCAGGGACTGGCACTGGAAGCTATTTAGTTTTACGTTCATCGTTCTTGTTGATTTTCCAAGTTTCACAGCCATATAGTAGGACAGGTCGAGCTAAAGTCTAGAATAGGCGTATGTTGGCTCTCCTTCCTATTCCCCTAGCTGCCCAGACCATCCCTAGTCTCTGGAATGCGCCACGTGCCTTCTGTAGACGGTGAATAATGTCTTTGCTACCTCCAACCACCTTGTCTACCATAGCTCCCAGGTATGTGAACTCCTCAACCGGCGTCATCAAATACTTTGCCATCCACCACAATCTTCTCGCTGCTACTAGCACACTGAGTTCTTAGAGCCTTGCACTTTTGCGCATTTCGTTTGAGTCCTACTTTGCAGCTGGCTGCTTCCTCCGCCAATCTCCCAGTCTTTTCATGTAAGTCATTGAACCTAGATGACAGTAGTGCAATGTCGTCTGCAAAATCAAGGTCCTCCAGCACTGTTGTGAAATTCCACTTTATCCCTCTTCTCTTGTCTGCTGTTGTCTTTCTCGTGACCCAATACAAGCACTGTAAGAATAGGAATCCTGACATCAGGCAGCCCTGTTTTACCCCAGACTTGATTATAAATGAGAATCAATTTGACAAAAAATATATATTTAAACAATCTGGCCGAAGCGGAAAATGCTATAACACTCTTTTGTCCACCCAAATTGTGAATAAGCATTGTTTTTGTTTTCTCTTGGGACCATTGTAAGTCCCAAGAGAAAGAGGAAACAATGCTTATTCAATATTTGAGTGGACAAACAAAGAGTACTATGGTATTTTCCGCCTCGGGCAATTGGCTGTTGCATTGCGTTGCCATGGAAACAGCAAAATACGAGTAACATCAAGTGAAAAATCACAGGTTATTTTCTTGTATGCTTCAGAGATGGATGAACGGGGATCTCAAGACTGGCCTTTACATTCCCTTATCTTTGCATGGTTATTTAAACATTTTTTCCCTATTTTAAGTACTTCTGTACCTTGGCTCCACGGTATAGGTACTCTGAATGTTGTTCCAGGTTGTCTTGTTGCCCTTCGAATGTTGCGTTATTCAGTTCACATCTGTATCTGCCATTACTACTCGCCGCCTTTTTCAAGTTATAACTGACGCAGTTGGGATCCATGTAGCAGAGAGTTTCACAAAAACCGGCATCCATGATGTCTTTGGTGCGAATCATACGGTTTTTCAAGCGCTTTCCATCAAATGTGTACGCTGGTTTAAACTCCAATTGCCGACAGTCATCTGACAAAGAAATAAACACGATCTTTCAGTATAATTTAATGCGAATAATGATTATTCTCTTCTTTCCATTCTTGGCACAGCGGTAAGAAATTAGCTCCAAGAATTTTTTTTTCTCTTTTTATCTATTTGGTTTTGTTGCTGTTGTTGTTTTTGTTTTTGTTTTTGTTGTTTACGGGTCGAATAGAAGACATGCAATCCTCGGAGAGTTTAGCAATGAGGACGACGAAGCCGCAGGAAATAGTCACCTTTAATATAACTTTGCGTTATTGTAATCATTTTACGAATATCCCTTGTCGTTCTCCTTGGAAAGCTTGAGTGAAGCCCGCTCCCCTACCCTCACCCTCTCCCCTACCTACCCCTTATATTTGACAAAAG
>BLFP01003421.1:295816-298316 GCA_014634505.1 Montipora efflorescens | reverse complement strand
TGAAAGATCTTTTGCTTTCGTCCACCAACATGGGGGCGATGACGTCACATGAAAACCTCCTATTAAAAACACAGCATACACGGAGAAAAATGTCAGAAAAACGGCAGAACAAGCGTAAAACCAGAATCAAATGACTTTCAGATTCAATCACGATTTCCGGGTCTATCATGCCGCCATTGACCATCAATCGGACAAGATTATTCCTTCAACAGACCGATGACATTATATTTCGACTGTAGCCGCAAAAACAGGAATCCTGAAAAGGAAATATGCTGAAAACTGCGACTCTTCCTAAGAAGCAGACTCAGTATATCACATAACTCTTTAAAACAAGTAGTCCTGGTGGTAAAAGCTAACTAAAATTTCAAATGAGTACTGACATGACAGCCAGTGTAACGACCGAGAACGTTATTCACATGCCAAAGAACTCTCCCGTACTTATACAACTACTGCCGCGAGTACACTTTTTTTTTGTGGGAACGTCTATTTGTGGAGCTGAGGCTGAACGTTCTTATATATTTTTGCTACTCCTATAGGAAGGTGATCTGACCCATTGAATTTATTTGTTAACACTAAGCGATATTCACCAATACGCACTGGGACATCTAATACAAAGCAACTTAATTTAATTTTATTTGTTTTAGATGTCCCAGTGTGCAATTTGCTCTCCAGTATGGCGGTTTTTGTACCAAGTGATCGCCAGCTGCAAAAGGGCCCATTGGCTGCAGAAAAAAATTACTTCTTTTGTTGCGTACTTAGCAAGTTTGAATATCAAAAGTAAGCATCACTTTAGTCTATTCAATCCTTGCAGTTTGCCTCTAACATACCCCGAGTAAACGCTTTAGAGAGCGTCTTGTTTACCTGTATTTTATGCTTTCATTTAAAATACTAAGGAGCAAAATGAATATGTTCCTTATCGACACTCAATATCAGGAATCTTCTTTATGAGTTCTTAAAATCTTGGTTAATCGCAGCCTCAATGTTCTTATGAAAAAGGTTATAAAAAAAAAAAGAAAGAAAAGAGTATATTACACAAGCACACAGACATTTAACGCCTAATTCGCCAGAATAACATTGCAAACTTCTCATAACACCGATACCGCTGTATCAAATATTGGCGGACAGAAATCAATTCTTTTCTTATGCTTTGCAACCAAAGGTAATTTAATTTGAATTTCGCAAATTTAAGACACCTACGTTAATAGTATTTATTAGAGCCTAGAATATGGATACCATGCACCTGCAACTCGTTATGACAAAGCTTCATTCTCTCCTGAGAAAACGCAAAAACAATCTAATAGCTTCGAATAATCCTTAACATGTAAAAATTTTAGCTCTTAATTAATGTTTGTTGTTAATAACTTATTAGTTTTTTTTAAAGGATTGTTCATCATCTAATAGAAAAACAGCTCGAACTTCTATTTCCAAGAACTAAGCCTGCAATGAAGTTAACTTGAATAGGCCGATTCATTAATTAACACGCTGCTCTCTTTTCGATTAGTTCTGAGTTATTGTTTAGCTTTAAGACCAACCTTTTGAGTTGCAGAATTTCCCAATGATACAACCCCATTTGACTAATAATATAAACACAACAGGCAGCAACATGTCGGAAAAAAAGGTTTCGCTCGGTGGAAAAGCCAAAAGAACCTTACTTGTACTTTCGCAATATTTACCTTGTTTAACGAATTATAGTATATGCTATTTGAATGTTTATTAATCGTGGAGTGTTGACCAATGGCCGTTCAATCCGATTTGTGGCTGTTAGACAAAAAAAGACAGTCCAGAACGTCTCTCTCTCTCTCTCTTTGTACTCATTAACGTCTGTCACATTTTTTTTTTTTTTTTAGATTTGCATCTTGCTTAACACTTGCACTGAAGAGAGCAGAGATTTCTGCCCGAAACATCGTTGTTCTATATTTAAAAGTTATCGTAAGGTTTCTCTCCTGCTCTCTAGACATCAAGTGATGTAGAAATTTTTTGATACATATGTTGCAGGATTTTCGTCTGAGACACGTCCGGTAGTTTACCATTTCACGTCCGGTACTTTGACGCTATAAATTTGTAGATTTGTTGTTTTCCTTATTGTGGTAGTGCACTGTAAATGCACTACACACTATGTTACCGGCTTGTAAGAGTGTAAGTCCATGGAGACAATAGGCCCGCAGCGCTTGCATAAATCACGAAAATAAACAGATATTTGGAACGTGCTTGAGTTTCAACAAATGAGCCCAAAAATCGGCAAGAACTTGTGACGTTGACGAGTAATAAAGCACTGCAGCTTCCATTTCCAAAACGATGGAATTACCTGGTGGTAAATAATCTCGTCTAGAAGAGTGAATTTTTTTTACTTTGCAGAACCAATGGTCAACCCCAAGAGTGGGACGATTGTGATCTTTGTGTTGAATTTGAACATTTCTTGTCAAACTTTACAACACTTGAAAGAAAGAAAAAAAAAAACTAACAAAAACGAAAACCTGGTATCTTGCCATCATTTTGACAC
>BLFP01003421.1:273316-293316 GCA_014634505.1 Montipora efflorescens | reverse complement strand
TTGCCCTTAACGAGTAGCTCCCTGAGAGGAGTCGGAGGTGAAGTGATGTTTTTTTTTAACAATATTCTCGATGACGTTAGAAGGGAACAGATTCCTCCTTAATGTTTTGGTAAGGTTATTTATGTTAAGGTGAAAGCCGGCCCAAGTATTGTTGATCTTAAATGTTCGGTTTACCACAGTGCGCACTAATCCTGATTTATAACTGAAAGGTACAAAACTATAAAAGTTAGCTAGAAGACCAGTGATAATGCCTTGATTGCTATTATTATCTAAATTATCTAAAAGAACAGCTAAGAAGGGGGATATTTTTCTATCGCAACGCAACGCAGAATTAAGAAATTAGTTAGCACTTTTTGCACTGACCTAGACATTAATTATAAGTTGGTTTTTACCCCGTGTAAAATAAGGAGTTGGTTTGGGGTCAAGGATCCTATCCCTACGGATTTACGATCGCCACTCATTAAAAAGTTTTCATGTGCTGGCTATGGAATTCCGTTTGCATCAAAAATACTTCTTGTCATACATAAAACGCATCATTAAATATATCAAACTTATTGCTCTTTAAATAAAACAGCTTTTACATAAAACTTGCTACAAAATATAAAACTTGTCGCGCCGTATATAAAACTTATTTGAAATATAAAACTTGTCACGCCATGTATAAAACTTGTTTGGAAATATAAATTTTGCCACGCCACATATAAAACTTGTTGAAATAAAACTTGTCACGCCATATATAAAATATAACTTGTCACGCAATACGCCTATTGGAAACCCAGTACCACGCCAAAGGGCTAGAACGGGGCGATGGAGTTGAGTTTCCAGGATTAGGAAGATGGCCTCTCACAGAGACCTTGTTGAGAGACTATCAAGTCTTGATGATGGTCTTAGAGACCAAAACAGAGAGGAAAGGCAAAGAGGTAATCAAAAGGACATAAATGAGTCACTGTCTCGATTATTACAGCAAAGTGTGGCAATCACCTTGGGCAGCCTTACGCGAAGTCGTCATTTCAACAGCTCTACTTCACTGGTGTCCTTATTGCCAGCAACCCGGAACGATTTGATACAAGTAGAACAATAAAGCTGGGCCTCAGTGATCATGATCTGATCTGTGCTATACGGGACCACTAGACCTCACCCTAAGCTCATTGAATATCGTAGTATGAAGAGATTCGATAATGATCGTTTCCTAGCTCATCTTGGTAAAATCGCATGCCGATGATATTTGTGAACACTGCAGGTACCAGCTGTTCATCGATGTAGTGGACCAGCAGATGCCATACAAAAAGAATTATATCCGGGGAGACCTGCCCTGGATAACGCCTGGGATCTCCTCTGCAATCCACCACGCTTCAAGCTCTTTTCAGACCGCGTCAAACAATCTCTAGGGTATTAATTATAAGAGAGATGAAATTGTCGGGTTTAACTGTAGATCCTTTTCACTGTCACGCAACAAAACAATAAAATCGAAACCGAGCATTGAAAGAAGCCGAAAACTTGGAATATTGTAGGAGACAAATTCATAACTCACCTCACCAATTCTCAGGTCTGTGCGCTAACGCGTTTTGAGTTATTTGTCGAAGCGTTTCAAGCAACTTTATAGAGTTTTGTAATTCTAGAAAATGAAGTTCATCGCCTCGTTCTCGCCCTTTGGCGCGGTACTGGGTTCCAATAGGCGTATTACGTGACAAGTTATATTTTATATATGGCGTAACACGTTTTATTGCAACAAGTTTTATACATGGCATGAGAAGTTCTGTTACAACAAGTTTAAAATATGGCGTGACAAGTTTTATATTTTCAAACAACTTTTATATATGGCGTGACAAGTTTTATTTTCAAACATGTTTTTTTATACGCGTAACAAGTTTTGTATTTTGTAGCAAGTTTTATGTAAAAGATAAGATGTTTTATTTAAAGAGCAGTAAGTTTTATATATGACAAGAATGTTTTTTTTATGCAAACGGCATTCCATACCAGGCTGTAATGCCTGTTATGTTGGTGAAACCAACAGACACTTTGCCACACGCATCCGCTAATATCTCTCCTCTGACAAACATTCCCACATCTTTAAACTCCTGAGAAGTTCTGAAAATTGTCACACCCTTTGTTCAGAAAATTATTTGAAAATTCTCAACTCTGCTTCCACAAGCTTCCAATTGAAAATCAAGGAAACCACGAACATCCTTTGGGAGCAGTCGTCTTTAAAGGCCGGGACACACTAGGCGATAAGTCGCTGGGACACGTCGCGGGGACAAGTCGCCGCAACAAATCGCTTTGTGTGACACGGTTAATTTCATGAAAATCATTGTCGCTGCGGCAGAATTTTGTCGCCGCGATCAGTCGCACGAATTCAAACCAGTGTGAATTCGTGCGACTTATCACAGCGACAAAAATAGCGAAACTAGCGTTGCCGCATCGTGTGTACACTTCCGGCAGCAAGTCGCCGCGACAAAATATAAACGAATCAATGACAGAGCGTCATATGGTCAGTCATATTGAATTAGAAAACTAGTTCACATTCGCCCTCATACGAGATCACTGCGTTTGCTCCGAACAGGCGTCGTGTCGCAGCGACTTGTTTTGCAAGTAGTACACATGGAGCAACTTGTCGCAGAGACAAGTCGCTGCGACTTGTCGCCTAGTGTGTCCCGGCCTTAAAGGTCAGGTCAAACATCTTAATTTATCCCTTTCACACTAATTAATCTCCTTTCTTAACTTAAACAGTTTTACTTTTTTTCTTCGTTCGCGCCTTCAGACATTATTATTCTCGTTAATATTCCACTTTGTCATACTATTTATCCATATTTTCATTTTATTTCTACATTACAACTGACGATGGACGATGTCTCATCCGAAGCATGTATTGTCTTTATTAAATTGAAAAATATCGTGTGGTTCATCAAAGCAATATTAGCAGAGGGGCGTTGTGTCTGCGCGTGCGCGACTTTGAGATCTCTTATGAGCGTAGCCGCTGGCCCGCTTTAAACAGCAACCAGAATAATGGCGGTCAATGGCGGTCTCCTTGGCGAAAAGTTCGAGTTCGAGTTCTTGTAGTTATTTGTGTCGTTTATCTTCCTTGTCTCACGTGTAGACGGTTTCCAAAGATCGAAATACGGTTGGGCTGTTTATGCAAGAAGTCACAGCAAAGTACCATAATTTATAAAGTTGTTTTGGTGTGGAACTCTCACAGAGTCAGTGATCTTTATAAGGCTTAGTTATTTGCGAAAGTTGCAGAATTCGAAGGGCTCTTCAAACACACATAAGTAGACTGGACAGTCTAGCTATGTTTTGACCTTGTCTGATTCTTTTGTGGGAACGAGGGCAAACATTTGGCGACCCTGCCAGGACTAGTCGCTCAGGAAATTATACCTGAGGGAAAGACAAAATCGTGGAGCTTTATGGTTCGCTTTTCCGAAACGAAATAATTTGAACGTGCCCTGTTTAGATCGTATCAGCTTTGTGGATAGGATTGCGTGTTATGCCAGCGACTGGAGAGTTTAAGCCAAACATATTTTGAATGGAAATGTACCCTGGCCTTATGTGTTTTCGTCATAAAATTTGTTGTGTGTGGAATTGCTGACCTGACGAGCACGAGCGCAGTTGTTTTGCTTGTTCATCTTTGTAAATAAAACACATGGCGGCGGAACGTAACACGAATCGAGGAGCTTCAACTACAACTTGAATCCAAGGTCTGTGGTCTTGGAGTGGATGCACTGGCACAATTAGCAGAGCATTTACAAGTGGAAACGAAAGAGTTTGGAAGGTTCGCACTGTCAAAGAAAATTCGTGAGAAATAGAGCAAGATTTAAGCAAGGCGGATGACAAGAAAACGCTGTTGGTCGGTTTAATTGCATTTGTGAATGGAAAACCACCTCCGCTCGATGGTAACACAGCAGAAGATAAAACGGCGAAAGTAAAGGTTGAACCGCGTAAGTCGACAGAAAAAGCGACTCAGGAAGCACAAGGAACGGAAACAAAGGTAAATGTTGATGCTAGTAAGGTGCTCAGGCGGGAATTCAAAATCTATGGAGTTGTGGCGGGAGATAATTTTAAGGATGGGCTGTCACTTGTTAGTTTGGCGCGACAGATAGAATCGGGGATAAAGGCGGGATACAAAAAGACTGATATTGTAAAAACTGTTATTCGTGCAGTTAGTCCAAGCCTTAAACTGAGGTCGTACTTGGAGATGATACAGGATCGGTCATTGTCTCGCTTAAGGCAGATAATGAAAGCTCATTTTAAGCAATAGTCAGCAACAGAACTGTATCAGGAACTATCTGTCTTGCGCCAGGAAGCAAGTGAATCCCCCCTAGATTTTCTTGTGCGAGCTTTAAATTTAAAACATCTTTTTAAGCAGCGATTACAATATTTTCGGACTCAAACCCCTTGTGAGTTACTCGGAGGTGACTAGCAAAGGATAGTCGGAGTTTGAGAAGCCAATCAGAGCGCGCCTTCAAAGCTCTCCACTTACACGGTTTTAAAATATACTTAATCGCATTATTGGTGATCACTGCTGGTCTTCACAGAATCGTCCTTCGTCATTTACTGATATAGCATATTTTTTGTTACCAGTAAAATAGGTATCCATTGTGTAGGCTATTAGGCATGACTAGCATGTGTGCTTATCGAGAAATTGAAATGTTAAAGTGCTTATCACCAATTTTTTTTTAATTTGAGGAAAAAACAAGAACCCTCCGCGAAAAGTAATTGTAAACTATAAACCCATTTATTTACAGTTCCGGACATTTTTTCAAGGCTTAAAATGCATCAAAAAGCGTATTTCGGATTCCTGTGCTGTTTTGACCGAGCGACGAACTCCTGCGCTGATGACGTAGCAGGAGTAACTCACTTCGCATTCACGCGCTATAATACTGAGACAGTAAGTGACAGTGTAAGTTCTATTTTGTATTAAGAGACAATGCATAAAACTAAGTTACACTCCCCGAACATTTCACTACCAACAATGCGGCAATTTACTCCTCCTACGTCACCGGTCCCAGTCCCCTTTCGCGCTCGACCAAATTTTGAATGTGCCAAAAAGACATTAAGTGCGTAGAATTCTCGAATAATTTTTGAGAACTTTTATCGACGTACCATTTAACTTTTCTTCGAAAAGGTTAAAAGAGGGTGATAGGCACTTTAATTTGGGTGAAGTTTATCCACATTTATTGTTGTTCAACAACTCATATAAAGCCTACCGAGGCCAACGCATTTCGCGTATTTTTCTGATTCTGGTTTTTACTCTCACGTGGTTTCAATCGTACCTAAGCAATCGGACCCAATCGGACCCAAAGATGTAATGTATCGAGAGAGTAGATCACACTAAATCCCTGGATCTTATTACTGGTGGTCGGCTTTCTTGGTCAAATCACTGAGACGAAATATGCAGGAAGGTTTCTCAGCTTTAGGGGCCTTAACTAATACGGCACTTTATCGCAGCTAATACCGCGCTTCAAATTTAACCAGCATTTTTGAAACCAGCGAAAAATGCAAGAAAAATATATTTTCCAACCGTACCTGAACACGAAAAGCATCGACTGTCAAGAGCTTTGCTGATGTAGCGTGGCTGTGTAGCCGCGTCGAGCCACAGAAAGAGCGCGAAAATTAAGCCTCGATCAGGTGTGTGTGAGTGTCTGACCTGGCTTGGCTATAACCGCATTTTGATTATTGCAGTCCTGTCTGTGATTGAGTCGTTACGAGGGTCTGGGGAAATGCTTCCCCAGAAATTTTTGAAATAGAGATGCACGAAGTGCTACTTTGCAGGCACGTAGGCAGGTGTTTTTGCGGCAGTGTGCGCTAGCCTGTAGGGGGGTCCGGGGGCTATGAATTCACTTTTTTGATCGCTGGTCAACAGAAAAGCGGACCTCCGCAGCCTGTAAAGGGTTTTTAAAAGTTTAGAAAGACAGGTACTTTTAGAGGTTAAGGTTTTGTAAACTACTGGTTTTACCAGCAATTTGTGTGTACCCAGTAAAGTTTTTTTTAATATGATTATTAGTATTAAACTATTGATGTATCTCTAACTAACAGATTAGTTTATGATGTCTCCAAATTGATTTCCCTAAAAAATACATTTATCAATCAAGACGAGCGAATCGGTTGTGAAATGTGTTAAAGGTAATATCAGTAAAGTTTAAATTGTCTGCCCAACACCCCAGAAAAAGGCATGGTATTGGGCCGTTCAAGCGTATAATTAAGCAGGAATCTGCCGTATCCCGCACGATAATCATGTAAAATAGTTGTAAAGCGTTTTTTGCTTTCTTTTTTTAGCTTAAATGACAATTTTCCGCGTTTTAAATAAAGTTTTACCATACGTCACCTACCTTACTTTACTCTCATTGTTAATCAGTTGTGACATGAGAGTATACTAAGCCACACAATTGTATCAGTGTGTATTGATTTATTGATTGTAAATAAAATATGTGGTGTGCTTGGTGTTTCCAATTGCTTCATCTTTTGTAGACTCGCCTGATCTGCTGTCTTGAAAGACTTGTTGGCCATCGGGATATGTTACCGTGAAACATTGAATTAATCTTTTTGAGATAATCGGATCCCTCTTAACGTGCGTTTCATTTTCCGACTACTTGGACCACAGGGAGACGATCGTGATACATTTTTTCATGTCACCATCGTGACACGTGAAAGCGTTTTCAAAATCGGTTGTCAACGCTTTCGAATCACAACAATTAACTAGTTTACGAGAAATAGAGCCAGCACAAGTTTTATTTGAGTGGGGATGCTTTCTTTTAACAGCTCTAGTTAAGAAGTCTCAGATAATGTGATGATGAAACTGGACTCAGAATTTGTAGGGAACTGAAAAAGTCCCCAAATTGCTTGCCTCTTTGCTACATGATGTTGACAATCAGCATGCTCCATCCAATATCTCAAATCTATTTACTCGCACGAAACAAATTCATTCCTATTCCACGCGGTTTGCAATAGCTGGAAACTTCCACGTAGAAATGCCGAGAACAAACCAACGGTTATTGTCCTTCTCTAGAATTGGTACAAAAATATGGAATGCTATCCCCCCTGAAATTCGCCAGCTTAAGAAAACACACTTTAAACGTAAATTGAACGAATTACTTCTGAAGTTTCTTAAAATTGAGGAGATGAATGTTGATATGCGCTACATCAATCTTTCGAAGTATATGGCTTTTCTTTAACAGTTACGTACAATACCTTAGATCATTTATTTATTCATTATTCTTTCTTTTTTTTTTATTGTCGTTTTTTGTTTGTGTAATTCTTGTAAATGTTTTAGTGTCTTTGTTTACTTGTGAGAGACAGTAATAATGTCACAGTGTAAGTGGCCCGCCTAGAATAGCAATGCTAACTGCGGGCCGCTATGGTCTTGTTTGAATAATTATGATTTGTTTGTAAATAAAGTTAAAGTTAAAGTTAAAGTGCGCTCCGCTAAAGCCAACCACAATAGGAACGTTAACCTCATTCAGGAAAACATTGATCACTCAAAATCTTTCTGGAGAGCTGTGAAGAGAGTGCTTCCTAATGACAAGAAATTATTTCGGAGTGCTTGATTCACATAATTAACCTTTCCTCTTCATCTGGAGTGGTACCGGACGACTGGAAGTCTTCAAGAGTTGTTCCGTTATTCAAGTCCGGTAATAGAGAAGAAAGGGATAACTATCGTACCATTTCTATTCTCCCAGAATTTTCCAAAATCGCCTAGAAAGTCGTATACCATCAATTGTCTCGTTATTTAAACGCTAACAATCTCTTGTCGTCCTGTCAATCTGGCTTCCGGAAGAATTTCTCCACTGAAAGAGCTGTCACCTTTTTTGTGGACTGAATCCGGACAAATGTGGATAATGGTCTTCTCACTGGGGCGGTCTTCATTGATTGACCTGAAGAAGGCCTTCGACACGATAGACCATCATGGCATATGGCATATGTAGCAGGACTCTTCTTTGGTTTTCTAGCTATTTGCTAGGCCGTTTCCAACGCGCAGAGGTCGACAAAGCTCTCTCCTCGCCCCTGGATATAGCTTCTGGCGTCCCTCAAGGGCCAATTTTGGGGCCCCTGCCGGAGTCTTTATATTGAACATAAACGACATGCCCTCCTGCATCTACTTCTCGCAAGTTCTGATTTATGCAGACGATACAGTGTCGTTTTTTTCCGTTAAAACTGCTATTGAGTTAGAAGCAAGCCTTAACAGTGATATCAACCGTATTTCTTCGTTGATGCAAGAAAATAAGCTTTTTCTTAGTATGAGCAAGACTGAATATGTAATTTATGGCTCATACCAACGGCTTAGGCGGCAGGATAGTATTCAACGGTCTCCCTTGCCGTACGAAATCAAAAGAATCCTTTATTGAATTCTCAACTAAAGGGAGATTTTTTCGTCAATTAGATGATTTCGTGTAGATGTACATCTCCTTTTATTGATATCGGCCATGTAACAGTTCTCTTAGTGTTTTTTACCTTTTAGACTTTTTGTATTTTTACTTAAAACTAAAAATACAAAAAGTCTATTTTACCTTTTAGACTTTTTTTGTTATTAAAATACTTAAAAAAGTATTTTAATAACAGCACCACCCCCTTTGATACCAGTGCTTATAACACTGAAGGGGTTATCCCGTATAATCATCATATATTATGAGGTGTCGACCTGCGTTTGGTCTCTCCCTCTTATTCTCTCTTTTTTTCCATACTGCTCGGTCGCTTGACAACGAAAACCACGACAATTGGTTTCTAAATACCCAATGTCACTTCTAACGCTAACGCTCTTCTGGCCAGGATGAAAGCATATTGGCTGTGGAAAATCGAGATTTGGATGCCTCATCGTTTCTGGCCTCGAGTAAATAAGGTTCTGCTACGAGATTAGGGAACAAAACATGCATTCTTCTGATGATACCACCATTGTTACTGGATTCATGGAATTACAATAATGGAAAGACTTGCTATTATGAGATCTGCTGCGGGTACTATCTCCTGCTGCGTCATTCTAGTTTCCGCAGACGCTTGAGTATCAGAAGACACAAAAGACACAAACGCCCGTCGTTTATTACTCTGGATCAAGTGCGACGTTTCATCCTCTACTGATCGGTGATTTAGTATTTAAACTTAACCCGGGTCCCACAGGGATCAGGAGAATACTGGCAATAGTGTCCTCGCGAGACGTCAATGTAAACAATAATAAAGCGGCCTCGACTGGTGTTCGTCGGAACATCAAAAATCTTATCAGGATTACTTGTTGTCACATCCACCCTATTCCGCTACGACCGCTGAATTTCTGCTCAAGGAATTTCCAGTCCACTACGCAATCTCGCCTTATATCTCATAAGGATTCCAGACCGCGCAAATTCACGAGTGAAAATATGACAATAAAGTTGACAGTTACTTGTGAAACTTCATTGTTCGTGGTTAGTCTTACGAAGCTCGTTTCATCCCGACCAAGGAACTCATCAGAGACCTTTCTGCTTGGCAAACTCGTTTGGCATCACGCCAAAAGTCCCGTTCGTTGCAAAAATGATTACAGCAATCTCGACAGAGCGCAAAAACCGCTGATTGGCTAGCGGATAATGACGTAAAATGGCTTTGTTCGCGAAACTACGCCTGCGCAAACTCGAAACATTCGAAGTCAAAGTTACGAACAACAGTCCAGCTTTTGTTAAATATTTTCAGAAAAGTCAGACGAAACACGATTGAAACGAGCTGTTGATAATGTTTCGTATATTACTTCGCAAGTCATGTCAATTAGCAATGCGTCCACGTGTATCAATTGATTTGATTTGGCTACTGTGCATTTTCTTGACATGGAGTGTTGGTCTGCTCCCAGATTATTTACAAATCTTCGAGCAACCAGCGAACTGGAAACGAAATTTTTCTTTTTTCTAGGGATCTACAGGAGCAACTTGGTCTTATGGACAAAAGTCTTTTGCTTCGAGTTTCCATATTTTGGAAATAAGATTGGCTGGCCGTTGTTTTTGAGGACTCTAGATCGGTTATATACAACGTTTATTGTAAATCCTCGACTGGGCTTCCTTGCTTGATGAACTGTGAGTGAACGTCAGCGAAAAAGTTGAATTTTCTTAACACCTGGAATTTACATTTTCCACGTGTAACCTTGACTGTTTCTCCGAACATCTACCAAGCATCAGAAAAGAGATTGAAGAGGTATTCTGCCATGTTAAATGCGATCGATCTTTGTAAGATTTTTGTTTCTTCCTCGCAAATATTTTTGCAGAAGCCATTCCAGGAAATCTGCATCAACGGGTCTTCCGCTCAGTGCATGTGCAATATTGTCCTGATCAGTTGTGCAACAGCCCAGCTACATGTAGGTACATTACTGTAACAGAGTAACCATATTGGTCAAGTTTTCCACATACAGGTAAGTTTTGCAAAACGTCTTCAAAAATACATGTGCAGCAAAACTTTGGAAGCAAGCACTTCAGATACATTATATAATAATAATAATAATAATAATAATAATAATAGTAATAATAATAATAATAATAATAATAATAATAATAATAATAATAATAATAATAATCTGTTGGGAACGGCTAGACTCCTAAGAAACGTTTTGTCCCTTTAGGGAATCAGGAGAGGACTCCCTCGGGAACTTTAGGAACTTGTTGTTACTCGGTCTCAAGGGAAACAATTGACCAGGCCAGGGGCACCTTTTAGGCCTGTGATGTTACATAGCAATAATAATAATAATCATAATAATAATCATAATAATAATCAAAACTAATAATTATGATAACAATAATAATAATAATCATAATAATATAAAGTACCGGTACTCCTTACAGCTTTAGTTAGATCTGTACCACTGACTAAAAATTCTTCAACACTAAATAATTAACAATAATTCACAGAAGGAGAGGTGAATAATGCTCAATAAAAACTGAGAGGAAGTCGTGGTTTTTATTTACCAAGTCTGAGGTGAATAATAATTATTGTTTTAGAATAATAGGCGATCTGCATGATGGTGTCATTTCACTTCGGAGAACAGAATGCTTTTTCGAAATGCTTTGTTATTCAGATTTTTCTTCTCTCCTGGGAACAAAGAAACAATTGCTTAAATTTTCTTGACAATAGAATCAACTCAAAGCAGTCTGGTCTTCGTACGTAGTAAATGATGCCATCATGCAAATTGCCCATCAGGTGATTTATTTTATATTATGAAAAATATGCATTTTCTTTATATGTAAAACAATTGTCTTTTGAGTTATTTGTCTGTCACCTAGACAAATCGGCTTGCGGCCATTTTGAAGAACCGTGGGTGATTATTGCATAATAGTCACCTCAATGGCAACCAATCAGCACAGAGAATTTTCAATAATCACCTAAGTAATTATACTAATGAGCATACAATACCTGTAGCATAAGACAATAGTGAATAATATTATTATAATTCCATGAGTGCACATTGTGTATGAGATCTCATATCCAACAAATAATATTGTTTTATTCAGTTTTCATTTAATTCTTAACACTTGGACAAATTAAAAGCCAATCAGTATGCAGGGTGGTAACACTTGACGCAATCAGTTTCCATTTTAAGTCATATGTAGTTATACGAGCTGTTCACTGAGATTGAGTGAACCAATCAGAAAGCTACAACAAGTTGCAAAAATAGTGGAGACACTTCACCTTCTTGGGGCGATATTAATTTCCCTATTATCTCTCACACTAAAGCCCCCCTCCCCCCCTTATCAGTGTTGCTAGCAAGACAAAAAAAATGTTGGGAACTTAAGCAGTCAACATTGAAAGGGGGAGAGGGGAGAGGAAGTGGGAAAGGTTTAAATTCTAGGTACGGTGGGCATTGGAAGCTAGAAAAGATGTTTTTTTAATGAAAGTGTCTCAACAATTTTGCAACTTGTTGTAGAAACAATATTGGTGGCCCAAAATTTAATAAAGTAAGGTGTTACATGTATCTTTCCCCTTGTGCTTACACATTATGCGCTTCCTCTGTAATGATTTTATCTTTGTTTCTGTTTTTAGGAAATGGTAGCCATACCTGATTTACAAAGGAACTGGGGTTGTGCAATAGTACATCAACTACTCTTATTCTCTGGAGATTAGCTCTCTTGGTTCATGGAGAATCCTTTTCATCATTGTAAATACATTGTAGTATGGTCCAGAGAATGTTCATCGCCGAAATTTACCATTTCATCTGGATCATATATTAAGTGCTTTCCTCGTTTTGTTTAGTGGTTGACTAGTGACTTGTGAAATTGGATGGTGCACAAAAGAGCTAAATGTAGTGCCTCCTTTAGTTGTAAGACATATATTAGAGGAACACAAATACTATTGTTATTTTTGTTGAGTTAGTTTTTAGTACTGCCATTGGTATTACAAGTGTCTCTTTTGAATGGGTTCCCCAAGGTTCTGCTAACTTGTCCCAAACAGATATGCATGTGAAAACTATACATGGAGAACACATTTGATAAAATGAAAGGAAAAAATACTAAAAACACATAGGGTAGATTATTAATACACTATTTGTTTTGTTCAATATTATTTCCGCTAGAAAGAAATTTAATGACCATTAGAGTTTTGTTTGTGATAACGAAAAAGTTTCCTCTGACTAAAACCTATATTGGAAATTATGTAGGCATTTGGGGTGCTCTTTTTCACAGGGTTACATGTACATGGTATTAATTCTTATTTCAGTCCAATATTTTTGTTGAAAACTGTGTTGTCTTTAAAACTTTGCCCTGTTTTGTGAAGCATGAGGTCTTGTTCTCTTCATTCAACGCTTGAGTCATGTTGCTGATCTTGTTTTTCCAGCAAAAGTTATGTTGTTTTCGCTTTTGATTTTCCTGTGCTTAATTTCCAGCTGCTGCTTTTATTCTTGAGGGTTTTCTACCTGTCTAACTAATTCTGTGTAAATTAGTGCTTCAGTTCTCTTGGCAGATTTTTGGCACTGACAAAGAAGGGGGCATAGAATCTATAATGAGGGGTAGGGGAAATTCAATTAAATGCAGATTATTATTGCAACTATTCCCACACTCACCTTCGTTGGTGAAATGAATTCATCTGTGCGACAAATTCTGTAGTCTTTGTCAGCCAGTAGGATGTGGCCCTCGCATATCATTTTCTAGTGTGGTAAACTGTTTTGCTGGCATCAAAAGCCGAAAAAAAGCGCTGCGGACATTGAACTAGAGCACCTTTGCAGACATTTTCAGAGTCTCTAAACGGAAAAAAGCAACTTACTTTGTTGAATTAACTCGCCTTTGCAAAGAGTCGCATTACTTGAAAAACCAGACATTCTCTCAGCAGTCACTGGCGGGAGTTGACATATTTTATTTTGCTTAGTTACACAAAACATGGCAAGGAACGTTGTTAAAGGGCAAAAAAATAATACCGGGGTTTGTTGTCAATACTGGCAGCTGTTTCAAATATACAGGCAGTCGCTCTGTCGCCGCGGCTTTAAGCGGAAAAACTTATTAGAGGAACAATGTCAACAAGATCTTAACTCAGAAGTTAAAACATCCGTTTTACATGCATTTCAGGAAAACTTACGGCCCAAAACCCCCACAAACGTTTTCGAGTTGCATGAAAATATGAAGCACTGGACTTCGCTTTTCTGTGTAAAACCAGTTACAACTTGAGTCAAGAGTGAAGACGAACACTAGAGGTTAAAAAACATGCTTCTCTTCAAACTTCGATTTGAACAAGTCTCTCTTAGGTTGTGAAATCCAAAGTCCACCTTTAAAGAGCTCTTAAAAAATTTCATATCGACGAAAAAAAAGTCATATTTGATATGTTTTGCAAAAACAATTTACCTCCAACATATCTCTTTTCTGAGCTTAAAGAGTAACCGACCACCTTAAGAAACGCAAAAAACCCGTCCTTTGTCTAAACAAGGAGCGTCAAATTAAGCATCGAAGCTGGGCACAAACTCTGTTGTTTTAGGCGAACTGGTTTTGGTCCGATCTCTTCCCTGACGCCTCAGAGGCATCGTCGAAAGATGTCAGATTCAGATCATCTGTTCTTCAAATTTCTCAGAGGAAGGATAGCGGCGCCACAGCATCCACAATGACGTGTTCAATTTTGATTTGTCGTCCTCCATTTTTAAATGGAATGGCGGCAACACAAGTGTGATTCTAGTGCGCATGTCTAGCGGTTTTTGCGCTCTGTCAGCAATCTCACCTTATATCTCATAAGGATTCCAGACAGCGCAAATTCACGAGTGAAAAATTGACAATAAAATTGACAATAAAGTTGACAGTTACTTGTGAAAATAAAGAAAGGTCTCTGATGAGTCCCTTGTCAGTTATTATTCAACAGTCTGAACTATTATTTAAGACTGTTGTTGTTAAGGCTGTCCTAACTATTATAGACGGCTATTGCTGCTTAATGAGAGTATATTATTGGTAATATGGAAGCTATCTAAGTTGTCGATCAGTTGAAATGTCGCTTTGAGCTGGAGCAAAGTGGTTTTAACTAGGCAGATTCGGGATGAAAATGCTCACTGCCGCGGGATGCGGGATTGAAAAAACTTATTTTGGACCCTCAATGTCGTCACAAGTCACAGCTTGCTGTCGCTGAATTAGATTTTGGTGTTTTTCGCTTGTCGTCAACGGGAATCCAAACCAGTCCTGACTTACTTAAGTCTATTAGGGATTTTCCTCGCCCAAGGAACCTTGCGGATCTTCGCTCATGGTTCGGCTTAGTAAACCAGCTTGGTAATTTCTTCAAAGAAATTATGGCGCCCTCTTCTTACAAAGGACGCAGTCTTCCAATTGTTACCTGAACACGGCCATGCCTTCGTTGAAGTAAAATATCGTTTGAGTACGGCGTCTATTTTGACATATTTTGGTATCAATCTACAAACGATTCTTGCTACTGATGCATCTCGCGGTATTGGACTCTGTTCTCCATCAGTTGGTAGATGGTGTGTGGAGGCCTGTACAAGCTGGTTCAAGTTTCTGGACCTCCTACAGAAAGCCGTTATGCCATGATAGAGTTTTAGGTGCTGGCTGCTTGCTGGGCTATGCAGAAGTGCTACATGTGCCTTCAGGGATTACACCACTTTCCCTTGATTACTGATAATCAACCTTTCATTCCAGTCTTGAACTGCATGGGAATTTCAAATGTTCAAAATCCCAGACTTCAGCGACTTATGATGAAGATGCTACCTTAATCCCTTACTGCACAATGGGTCAAAGGAAAATATCACTTAGCAGCAGACGCTCTTTCGCCCTTTTCCGTGGAACAGCCGTCACTCGACGAAGAATCGTGTGATGCTGAAGCTGCTGGGCACATGCACTTTGCTGACTTGTTAGGGCATAGTCAACGTAATTTTTTTGATGGGGTTAAATCAGATAGCTTCGATTTGCCCTTCGGTGTTCCACAAGGCAGCTCTCTGGGTCCGCTTCTTTTTGTGGTTTACGACTCAAAGCTCTTAGAGATAATACAAGTGCATCTACCTGGTGCTTATTGCTTCGCTGATGACACTCAGCTCTACTTGTCTTTTAATCCCAACATCCGACGGATCAGACAGAGGCGGTGTGCGCCATGGATAGATGCATTAGTAACATAAGAAAATGGATTTACCAGGACAAACTAAAAATTAATGATGATAAGTCTAAATTTATTATTATCGGATCCAGACAGCAACTGTTGAAAATTAATACTTGTACAGTCCGTGTTGGCACAACAGACATTAAGCCCGTGTCTGAAGTGCGCAATCGTGGCTCCTGGTTTGACTGTAACTTCTCCATGTCTACCCATTTTTCTGGCGCTACAATATTAGGCGAGAGATAAATTGGAAATGGTTCTGCATGCTTTCGTCACAAGCAGAATTGACTATGGCAATGGACTTCCTTATGGACTTCCAGATTGTGAAATAACCAAACTTCAGAGAGTACAGAACGCAGCAGCTAGGTTACTAACTTCCAGCTGCAAATACGACCATATTACGCCCGTTTTGCAAGAATTATAGTCTGGTTGCCAGTTAGGTATAGAATACATTTTAAAATTTTACTTTTAACTTTTAAAGCACTTAATGGTATGGTACCAGCTTATATTAGCGATTTAATTAATGTAAGAAAGCACGCACGCTATTCACTGCGTTCTGATTCAGGCACTATTCTATTACATCCAGTAGGGACAAAGAAAAAGGCTTTTGGTGACAGATCTTTTAGTGTAGCTGCGCCTACACTGTGGAACGCATTCCCTGCAATACTGTGCAATATTGATTCTAATTTAACTTTTAAATCTTGTCTTAACAACGACACCTTGGGAGAAGCTGGGTCTTGACCGTTGCAATCTTAATGGACACGAATACCTCATTATCGAGGCCCTGTTAGGGGTAAATTGCGACAAGCGACATGGCCTTGAACCGGCGACATGATAGCCACGAACTGGCGACGACCGACAGACTATTACGACGAATTAGCGAAACCGACAAAAATGTCAATACTGACCGACAGCGAATTTCAGAATTGTGAATGTTCTGCAGACTGCGGAACATTTGCGCGTACACAATTCGTCGTAATTACTTAATAATGATCATTGTTAACAATAATGGCCAATTATGGCTAATACGGGTCCAATAAAGGCGAACAGAAATACATCTCATTTTACTGCTGTTTTGATTGTTCATTTTATGTGATTGACGTATTCAGTGCATCACTCCCTTTGAGGACGTTTCCGCTTTGCGTATCATGTTCTCCCTGCATGACCCACGTGCGCACTCCATCAGTCTGTCAGAGAAATACTTTTTTCTCTATTGATCGCGTTCATCTCGGTTTTCCAAATCGTAAGCGAGTTATTGAAATACATCACTATCAGAGTCATAAGCGAGACGTCGGAGTGTCGAACTTGTGCACGGTCAGAGTCACGTGACGGGTCTGTTCAATATCAGAGACCGCGCTATTGTTTAAACCTTTGAGGTTTGCCGATTTTCATAACCAGTCCCCTCTACTAACTATGATTTTTCACAGACCTTTTGTAAACGCATGCCTTGCGGATAATGAATGGTCGATAATGTCCTTCCTCCTGGGTTGTCATAGTTACAGAAAAGCACAGTCTGACAAATAAATCAGAGTTGAACTCGGAAGAAACATTAGACTCTTGCACTACCAGAATTGTAGAACCGCTCTTATAGCTCGATTGCTTTGCCAGATTAGGCCTTTATTCACTTGTATAGTTTACTGGATGGAATTTCATTGACTTCAAGAACTATTCCAAGTAGTCTAAATAGGTATTAAACATCAAAAAAGGTCTCAAAACCCTGGGCTTAAAAGTACTAAAGATAGAGGCCGTATGTTCCGTTGGCGTCGTTCCAGCGAATGGGGATTGTCAGAGGGGCAACGAGCTAAAATTTATTAATGAAATTCCGACAGGCGACACAAGAATGTTCCGAAATTGCGACATAGCTAGCTGTGAAATTCAGACGGAGGACATGGGTACCCCCCCTCCCCCCTAATAGGGCCTCATTATCAACGACTACTTTTCTTTCTTTACTGAAGTACGTGATCTAAAGAAAACACTACGGCGCCCCTCGCTTAAGGAACCCTATAGACGTCGTCTCCGATGGTGGTCCCCAATATACTTCTACGGGTTTTGAAGTCTTTGCCAAAGACTGGGGTTTACAACATACCCTCGATCACATCTCCTACGCACCTCCAGTCAAATGGTAAGGCTGAGGCCACCGTAAAGAATGTGGAAAGCTGTTCAAGAAATGTGGCTCTATGAATGACGAGGTCTGGAAAGAAATGCTGGCAATCCGCAATACACCACTCTCTCAGTTCTTGCGGGAAGAGCTCGCACCTTGCGTGACCTTCTTCCACGGTTACAAAAGGAAGAGATTCTGACTCCCAATACAAGGCAACGAATCTTAAATGACAAGAGTAAAGAGGAACGCAACTATGACCAACATAGCAGAATCCTTCGTCCGCTCCATCCAGGATCACGCGTGGCAGTTCGCTCTCGTACTGACACCGTTTAGTCCCTTCTTCGGACTATTCTTGAACTCCCTCCCCATCGTACCTTCGTGGTCCAAACTGACAAGAGTTCAGTACTCATTCGGAACAAAAGATACTTAAACCCTGTACCCTGGCCTTTGTTCTTTCACGTCCTCGTTTTGTTCAAATCGTAATCTTTCATCTGCTGTGGGGGAGTGGAGATGTTGTTGCTTCTGGTGGGGAAGGAGGATGTGTTGTTGCTTGCTGAGGGTCTGGGGACGAGCTAGGGACCACGTGAAATGTGAATCGAACAGTGATCGTGGCACTGGCTGAACAATTTTAAAAGCTATTGTCATTTAAAGGGGACTCCACTATGTATATAATCATTTCATTGAGTCCTTCACGAAAACAACCTGCTCACAACTGTGTGGCTTCATATCTCTGTCGGTAAAGCATTGCACTGGAATCGCAGAGTTTATGGGTTTGAATTCCGTTGGAACAACCTGAATTTCTCTGGTGTCTGTAAGCGACAACTGCTTAAATTGTGCAATAAACTCAGTGCGAAGATCACTTGTCTCATTCGTCTATAACTTGCACTTTAATATACATTCATTTCAAAACATTTTACGCTTGTAACAAGAGAGCTTAATTAAACTGAAAATGTGACAATAGAGAGTTGGGATATGTCTTTATGCTTACATGTATAATTGCATTATGGAATTGGTGTCTTTTTCAGCCTCGCTATGTTACCTTATATTACCAACTCTGTATTCCCAACTAATCATTTTAATTATTTAATTATGTTACTCAGCTAGGCTAGCTTTTTAGTTAATCTGAGTAACTTTTGCCTACTACTTTTCCCACTATATATATGTAAATCTTTATTTTCCACTTAAACAAGCTCATAAAGTTGTTGTTGTTGTTGTTGTTGTTGAGGATGATGATGTTTTGTTTGAATGCAGGCGCTGTTTTGAAATAAGCCTGTTCTCCCAACATGATCTCTTCTCTATATTAACGATTACGGTTAATTCGTAATTTGCTTTGAATTTACTATTATCGGTAATTTAGGACACTGTGTCCCAGGACTTGTTGTAGTAGAGAAAGAAAGGAAATAAAAAACCATATCCGTGGAATGGATTTGACCCCGGAGTTAATACTCTATCCGCTTCACCACTGAAGATCAAAACACCGCACTTCCAAAAAGAAACATGCATTTAGTCTCCCATAAAATATCGTTGCTAAAGAATAATAAAAGCTTTGATTTAATTTAAAAGGTGAAGTTTGGTAACCGACCTTTGGCAGTGTTTAATATTGTTTGTTGCCGAGTGATAATACAGCATTATCAAATAGTGTTCAAAATATCGTCGCTGAGCAGCTAGTGGTGTGGTGGCCAAGTGGTTAGGTGACGGGTAAATAAACACTCTCAGGTGAGAGTGCTATGTCCATACTGTTGGGTTGTCTTTTATAAACTATATGAACATTTTCCATAATCGATATCAAACTTTCAGTCTTCTAAATTAACGATAGTAGTAAATTCAGAGCAAATTACGGATTAAAGATAATCGTTAATTCAAGGAAGAGAATGGGTTGGTTCTGCACGCATTCAGTTGTTAAATGGGACGAGAGATGGAGAGGGGCTTGGGACGGGCGGCGAGAAGCGCGATATTGCAAAAAATATTTGCTGTGAACCACGAATTCCTGGTTGTCTTTGTTATTTTTGAATTGTGAGAGCATCTCGGAAATGGTGAATTCCAAGGGCGTAATGCTGCTGTTGTTCAGCGGGGAAGAGCACAAATGGCATTAACTGGGTAGCGGATTATCTATAAAAACCGGGTTGTGATTGTTCAGTTGAAGCGTTTGAGGCAATAAAAAATCGTGTAAACGAGAAGATAAAAAATTGCGCAACAACGCAAAATTGCAGTTATGGACGAAATTTTAGCAATTGGGTAGATATGCCTAAAAAATTCATGACTTCAACGGGGTTTGAACTCGTGACCTCGAGATACCGGTGCGACGCTATAACCAAATGAGCTATGAAGCCACTGACGATATCAGCCGTTAAGATCGGCTGCTAGTTCATCAAAGGTAGGGATAAGGTGTTTTTCTCTTTTG
>BLFP01003421.1:262524-268077 GCA_014634505.1 Montipora efflorescens | reverse complement strand
AACAAACAAACAAACAAACAAATAAACACTTTCCTTATTTCCAAGAGAGTACACATAATTGTTATTTAATGCCATTTGACAGTAAAAATTTGATGTTCATTTCTGAACAAAGGAAGAACCAATTAAACCACCTTTTAAAAATACGTATCCACGCAAGAAAAGAATTTATGGAGTAACTTCTTCCACTAAGTATGAGCTATTACTGTTATTCTGTTTTGTCGTTGTCGTTTTCTTTCGCTCTCCTTTCGTTTCTGTTCTCTAGGCATCATTTATCCTTATCAGAGCTTCTAAAGATGTGCCAAAAATTGCAATACAGAGAAAGAAGCAGCTCTACAGCAAATTAAAAATAGACACTCAGATTTAAGTTTATATCTGTCCGATGCTTGACTTGAATAACTGCTTAGCCACCAGTGTGGACCACAGATATCATGATAGGTCAAACTGGATTGAAACTAGCAAAAAAGGCAGAAAGAAAACATGTTCCAAACCGTTTTCCACCTGAACACGAAAAGCGTTGACGGTAAGAACTATAGTTGATGTAGTATGGCCGCGTAGCCGCGTCGAGCCACAGAAAGCGCGCGAAAAATGAAGACTCGTTTATGTTTAGGTGAGTTAACCTGGGTTGAGCCTGCAATGTAATCGAAAACCAGTACCTGGTCAGTTGTCAACTTGTTTTGACAGGTGTCAATTGATCAAAACATGTATGTCCAATGTCAAAGATGTATGCTGTAAACTAGCATGATACTGGTCACAGTGGCATACATAGAGGGTTGGACGTACGTTCGTACGGACGGTCGATGACGTCATGGTTATAAAACCAAGATTTCTAGCATCGATGGGTTACCACATACGCCGAATTCAGAAATGGCGGCCAACCTGGGTCGAGTTAGCGGCCAAACATGACACCGAAGCGTTTTAGGATAAACATGCAGTATTTTTGAGGAGGAAAGGAGAAAACGGACGATCGACGTGCGCAAAATTACATTCCTGGTTCTTCTTTAAGTGCCAGAAGGTCATCGGTATTAATAAATGATGAGCTACGGTTGTGGTTGGAACGATTATGCTTAAAGATCAAATTGTAAAGAAGTAAATTTTAACCTTTAGTAAGCTTACATCGTTCGATCCGGCTTAGGCTTATGGCAAAATTGTGTAAAATCAAGTCATCTGTTTGAAGAAATTAAAAAGAGCTCTTGTTTTTCTTTTTGTAGCTATTACCTTTTTAAGAGTCGAAAAATACATTATTCAAGGGAAAGACAGTTTTCTTATTAATCCGGATCCGGATTCGTTGTACAAAAAGCGAAACTTTGCGAAGCAGGGTACGATTTCTGCTGTTGTTGATTCAAACTCTGGTGAGATTTCTTATACAAAACTGAGGCAAAATTTTCCGAAAGGTAAAAGTATTAGGTGCTCTCTGGTGGAGAAAATGCCGCTTTTTACGAGGCAGAAATGAAGAAATTTAATAGGGAAAGCGGCTGGAAAGCACCATTTTGTCCCAACCGGCTGGAAGAAGGGGAAACCTCTTGAAGATCTATGTGTTGGTATTATTTACAAAGCTGGTAGTACCTTGAATATTTTTAAATGTTTATATTATAGTTTAATTTATTTACATCTTTCGTATTGTACTGTCTCATGGCGACAGTACAATACCTTACTAAATTAAACTGTTTACTACTGCTACAGAAAAGAGTACTAAGGATTATAACACAATAAGGCTGGTGAGATCATAGCAGACTCCTGTTTACTAGATTAGGTATACTGAACGTATTTCAAATTATTAAATTACAAATGGGTGAGCTTGTATACAAACATCAAAATAACTTGCTTCCTGATATTTATGACTCCTATTCATGTCACAAACATCAGAGAGCCCATCGATATTGTACATGTGAAAGATCAAACCAAAATCTGTTTATACGTCGGCCAAGAACGAATTATGGCAAATTCAGTTAGATTTGCCACAGCCGGTAATTGGAATAAAGTACCTTAACATACAAAATATGCTTCCTCTCTCCACAGCTTTAGAAATGAGCTTAAAGTTCATCTGTTTGCATCCAAAGCCTGAGAATGACATCTTGTTTAGCTGTGGTTGCACCGTGTCATTGTTTTGCTTTGTTTCGTCAGTTTTGTTTGTTTACTTTTTAACTCAAACTTATTAATTAACCTAATTGTAATCTATTTTATTTTATTTCTTGGTTTCCACAACGTAGTCTATCATGTCTGCCTGCTATTTAATATTATATATTAATATTAATACCTTGTATGAATGCTAGATTAGGTGTGCGAACACTGCTAACCCCATGGGTTTTTGCTTGCACATCTCCACTCCACATTTCTGTGTCATGTATTATTAATTTGACTGTCACTTGTTTTATCTGTGGAAACAAAGAAACCTATGAACCTAGTAGGACTAGTATCTTCAGATTAGAATGTACTAGCGACAAGCCCTTTTTGTTTTTGCTGTAAGTGCTATCACTGCTTCATGCAGAAAAATGACGAGCGACTAATTTTAAAGCGGCCTTCACACAGCAAACTAGTTTGCAAACTCGTGTTGGCAAACTCAAGTTGGTGTGTGTGAAAGACAGAACAACAGTTGTTAAACATGTTGGCAAACTATTGGCAAAAATAGAGACAAGTTCTATTGTCGCCAACAAATTGCCAAGGTGTTTGCCGACTGCTTTTGTGCCGTTCACACACTCCTACTTGAGTTTGTTAAACTTGAGTTTGCCGTGTGAAGATAATAAGATAGTAATGTGTATTGCATCTGGAGGTGTTGTGTCGCTTGTTCATGGGTGGCGTGTAAGGCCGGTTATTGTAACCACTCTTTGGCTCTTACGCTTAAAATTTGTAAATTTTCCTTGTTTGAAAGTGGAGGTACACAAGATGTAATCAGTGATGTGGCAGCAAAATCCTGAGGCACACATTAGTAAGCTTCAAACGTCACCAGAGTTTGAATCAACAACAGCACATCTGGCACCCTGCTTGGCAAATTTTCGCTTTGTGTACAACAAATTCGAATCGGGATCCATAAGAAAACTGTCTTTCCCTTGAGTGATGTATTCTTCGACTCTTAAAAAGCAATAGCAACAAAAAGAAAAAACAGATGACTTGATTTCACGCAACTACGCCGGATCGAACGATGTAAGCTTACTAAAGTTAAAAATTTACCTCTTTACAATTTGATCTTTAAGCAGAATCGTTCCAACATTTCAGCCAAAACCGTAGCTCATCATTTCTTTTAGTACCGATGACCTTCTCCCACTTAAAGAAGAACCAGGAATGTAATTTCCCGCACGTCGATCGTTCATTTTCTCCTTTCCTCCTTCGAAAATAAGGCGTGTGTATCCTAAAACGCCTCGATGTCATGTCTGGCCGCCAGTCGGCCCAGGTTGGCCGCCATTTATGAATTCGGTGTATTTTCTTGACAATGGTGCTCCGCGCGCGTGCGCCTTCGGTGCGCGCGGATCTCCGCTAATAATTAACAATTATTCAAAGCGAAGGTAAATATCCACCACTTTCACCAACACAATGTTGCATAATTAGCCGAAATTATCGATAAATTACCAATTCTCCGTTTGCTCATAGGAGACTAATACTCTATAGGCTGATATTAGGAACTAAAAAAAAAAACAAACAAGCAGATCCCAGTTGGTGTGATAGCACCTTTTATTACATCCATTTAGAAATCACTGGTGAGCCTTGAATTCTGATTGGCTATCAGCAGTGCGATTTATTCCCAAATCGCTCCAAATCGCACCATTTCCCCCGCCAATGAGAAGGGAACACTAAAACAAAACAACCAATCAGTTTTTAAGGTAGTTTAAGGTAACCAATCAAATTGCAGGAAAATGAGAAACAAAAACAAAAAAACATTGTCTGGCGAATTTTGCAAATTTGTTCCCAACTGGATCAATAAAATATTGGTACTGACTAAAATCTTGTATACTTGCGATTTCAAATCGAACTCGCGCTACGCACTCGTTCGATTTTGAAGTCACACGTATGATTTCAGACCAGTTGCATTCCACTCAGTTCAATTACCATTATCAACATTTAGGTTTACACGATAAACCTTATAATTCCTGAAGAAACCAATTTGGGTCAGTGCAAAAAATACTTCCCAACTGCGGACAGGTGACAAAGGTGACTGCATTATTACAATCAACACCTTTTTAAAAAACACAAACAATGTCAAAGAAAATGACTCCAGATTCCAAAAAATGGTACTGTAAAACAAGATTACATGTAAAAACATAATTAAATTTTGTTTTATCAGATGCATGGGCGGGAAGCCTATTGTAAACTAACCTGGTGAATTTTCAACACTTGGAACGTAATAAGACTGTAAGAAGAAAACCCAGACGATATTCCGGTAAAACATTTTCACCTGATTGCAACTGACTTACGGGAATCCTTAATTAGACAGAAAAAAAAAGAGGGATTTAGAAGGACTCCGAAAGTTCGTCAATGAAATTACATCAAATAGATTCTGAGATTTAAGCTGTGGTCTTTTCATATGAACTTGCCTTATTCATATTTATGCCACAAGAGCGTTGTATAATTAATAATTTATTTTATTTTGAACGAAGTGACTCGCTGTCCTAAATCTGATTGGGTAAGAATAATTTTCCTCTTTCCTTTCGATTCCTCGGCAATGATTATTCCAGATGTCACAAAAACGTCATAACATATCTATTTAACACTTTTTCGTTGCGAAACTTTCTTGTTGAGACATGTTGCTGCTTTTTACGCTGATATTATCAGCCGAATGTTATTGTATCCGTGGGCAATTTAGCAAGTCAAAAGGTTGGTACTAACTGAGGTCTCACAAAACTGTAGGCATATTAAAAAAAACAGCGGCTGGTTGGTTACAGTGAATATTTCAGTCGACAATGTTTAATTTTCGGCATAGAAAAAAAATATTTGTTGAGCATGAAGTTTCTCTAACTTAAAAGAATTTCTTTTTTTTTTTTTTGGAAAACCGGCTATTGACTTATTCGACAAAAAAGGCACAGAGTAATTCACACTAATATCTGTTTTGTCGGGAATTATTGCACAGAGTATATTATTCTTGTATTTTCAAACAACTTTACTTCGAGTTCTGGATAATTATGAGCTCAGATTTATTTTCCCTCTACCTCTAATTTCATTTAGTAGTAGCGAAATTTTCTTCTTGTCGTGGTTTTGATAAAAAGGGCGTAAATCATCTAAGTAATTTGTTTACTTGAAAACTTGGTTACTCAGAATCGCATGAAAAATAAGATCCAAAAAATATAAGCAATTTGTATTGATTCTAGTGAGTTCCATTGATATGCAAGTAATAACAAGAATATGAAGGCTTTTCCATAAGATAAATATTTAGTAGCGTGCAATAACTAATTTATTATATGGCAGCAATTTTCAGGCTAAATGGAGCACTCTGGTTGGCTGGTTTTTGGTCGCGATTTTACAATGCGGAACATTACGTACGTATTTTTCTCTCTCTAGGGAGATTCAAGTTGAGCGAAACACAAAACGTTTTTAAAAAGTGCAATTTTTAAATTGCACTTTTTTAAA
>BLFP01003421.1:249751-252251 GCA_014634505.1 Montipora efflorescens | reverse complement strand
CGTCGTATTAAACTTCATCCAGAACAGTCAAGAGTTTGTCTCTTCGTCGCTTTTCCTTACGTACACTTAACTATATATATCTATATCTATATCTATATCTATATCTATATCTATATCTATATCTATATCTATAACTGAATAAATGTGTGAAAGAAAATTTGCCCTGAGCGGGATTTGAACCCACGTCCCCCCATTACTAGTCGGGTGTGATCACCACTACACCACCAGGACAACCATGCTGGCAACATAGCCATCGAAGATGTGATTTACGTGGTTTAAGGCGTGGGCCTCCCGGGAAATTTTAGTTAAGTGTACGTAAGGAAAAGCGACGAAGAGACAAACTCTGGACTGTTCTGGACGAAGAACAGTCAAGAGTTTGTGTCTTCGTCGCTTTTCCTTACGTACACTTAACTACAAATTCGCGTCGAGACATTGTATCCTGTGGATCCTCTTACTGGGAGTTCATCGTTAGGTCAACCAACCGTGCACTGCTTATATATATATATATATATATATATATATATATCTACAAACACTGGATATGTCACCCGATTTTTCCTCAAGAGTGCTCGACAATATTGGAGCTTCGTCTAGTAAGAGAAAGTGAACTAGTTTTCGTTCATATATTCGATCTACAGACCTGTTTCGTGGGAGTGTATCCCACTCGTCAGGACCTAGATGACAATGTTAATTATATACCATTTCTTTGAAATTACAATAATTAGGTGTTTTTTAGTAAAAATTTGTTTGCATGCCTGTTCTTTTGTTGAGGGTGGCAAGCTCTTGTTTACATATAATGTAGAACTGTTCTAGCGTGCACAATTTGCACTTTGGGTTGCAACCCAAAGATGCGTCTAGTTGTGTTGGGTCGTTTAGCTTTCTTTCTTTTTCTTTCTTTACGTCTCGAAGAAATCACATAGTTTACCGCAAATTGGTTGTCTTGTTTAACCATTGCTATACATCCTAGCCAATAACGAATCGCTAACGATTTTTTCAAAATCACTGTATCACATCATGTATTCCTTATTTCTGGCAGTTGCCCAATGATTGCTTTGTAAGAAGAATGAAACTCAGAGTTACTGTAGCAAATAAATGTTTTTGACATAGTTCAAGTCTGCGTATTTTCAAAGCTCTGGTAAATCCATTGAGCATTGAGCAATTTTTAGCTGACTAACTGCGCGCGCGTGTTTCAGTTTATCATCGCCAACGGTCTTTTGCTCAAGTTGTCTGATGAGTGTGATCACTTTGTGACTATACGAAACAGAACTGTTCCTTTTTTTTTCTTTTTTAATAATAATTTTATTGTTTAAATATGCACACTTACACCATAAAACATTGCAAACTAAAATAAACGATACCATGAGTATTGCAATACGAACGTGACATGAATTACAGCACTGCTAAGCACTAAAGGCATTAAAATTACGTTTTCCAACATGAAAAAAAAAAGATAAATAATAATAATAGATAAACAGAACTGTTGCCTCTTGCAGCCGTTTTTTGTGTCGGTCCCATTCTCCCCCAAGGATGCTATAGGCCCTATCTGTGTTGTTATTTTGTTTATTGGCTGAAATGTAGCGAGAATTTTATGTCACGGTGTTTTATATGGCAAAGTTAATACACGCTGCTGGTAGCCTGATTAAGGACGGTGCCTACTAATTCAAAGGTATTTTTGCCCCGGTTTATGATTATGCAGGAAATGTAGATCTTAACAAGTGTTATTTAAATCCAAAAAGAAAACTGCGAGTAACCACGCATTTTTCAGGGATAATTGATGAATAATGTTTGTAAAACGATTTAAAATACAAAGCAATGTATGGCGTTACTTCTCAAAAATGCATGGTTACCCCCAATTTTCTTTCTGGATACCAAGAGTACTTACTAAGATCTACTTTCTCCGGATAGTTAAATCGTGCAAAATAATATGACTGTATTGGTAAGCATCACCGATAGGAAACCCGAGTATCTCGAAATGCGCAAAACGTATGCGCAATAACAATAAAATGCACCGTCCTTAAATAACCTATACATGAAGGATCGTGAAATATCAGCATCTTCACTCCATCCTCAGTTTATTCAAAGGTAGATTTATTGTGAAGGATGCTACAAATTACCAGAAAAATAGTTTCTTCGATCTCTGAAACAAAAGCATTCAAAATGTCTACAAAAATCAATCCACGAAAACACGAGATGTAGGGCCTCAAAAATACCAGACCATTTAATTAATGAAAACTTCCATGCACTCCTCAGAATGCTTGTTTGCAAAACTCGTGCAAGAACAATGCGACCTGTCAGACAGGCTTTACAGACAAGGGATATCGCTGTTTGTGTACTAAGGAATTCAAAGGTCCTTATTGTCGCAAAGGTGGGTTTCTCCTAATAATAAAAGGGAGCTTAAGCACGTGCGTTTTTGAGACGCGGACGGCAACCGGAAGATAAAATTTCGCTTGCCAGGACAGTGGTGTCTCCCAGATTTTTATACTAGTCATCTCTAATGGAG
>BLFP01003421.1:237251-239751 GCA_014634505.1 Montipora efflorescens | reverse complement strand
TTCAATGCCAGATCTCCTACCTTGCTGAACCAGATTGAACATTCAACATTGCTTAAATCTACAACTCAAAATATTGTTTAGGTTTTAGACCCCAGGAGCACTCAGGCACATTTGAATGCCAGGACTCTTGCCTGGCTGAATCAGAAAGGATATACAACATTTATAACTTTCAATAGTCACAATCGGTATTATATAAACAAAACTGTTAAATGAATGTCCCAAAAGGGATATAACATGCAAATTCATCAAAATTAAATATCATCAGTGCCTGGGTGCCAGCCTTTTTTCTCTTCGTGTTACGATAAGCTGCGATCAATAACGCTAACCACTGAAGAGTAAACCAGAAGGGAACTGACTGTCGCTGAATTTGTATTTCTTTCTCGGACTCCCAAATCGATTTTCGGACCGTTAACAGTGTGGATTAGTCACTTGTAGAAGTTTACTTCGCTGGATTTTATAGGCCTTTGAGTTACAGCACAGACAACGCCTAAACGAGAAGCCATGAGCAACGAACTCTCCTCCACAACTCCTTCAATCCAAGACGTCGACAGTACGATGGCCCACAAGGGACATGCTGCAAATAAACAGAAGCCCTGCGAGAAAAAAGTGAGCGCTGCAAACGAAAAAGATGTGGTGCAAACAAAAACGGTTGCTGCAAAAAAAAACCGAACACTGCAAACAAAAAAGGGAACCACTGCACATAAAAGGCAAACGCTGCAAACAAAAAGGGAACTGCTACAAACAAGAACAAAAACTGAAAGAAAAAAGAGAAGCTGCCACAAATTTAAAAGGAACACTGCAAATAAAAGACACATCATGCGCGCGCACTCTCCCGGTGGGACTCAGTACATATGAAATGAGCGTTTCCCTTCCTTTTTCAAACACCGTTCTGCCAGAACAAAGAGTGTATTTGTGATGTTTTGTACTTTTTGTGGAGATGTGGAAGCTCGAGACAGTATATGTTAAAAATGCGTGGCTAAAAAAGATATCGACGATGTGATAAAGCACTATTTTCATCGTGGTACGACGCTATTCTCGGTCTTTTCAAAAAATGGGAAGGCTTTCATATGTGTGTGTGAACACTTAAGAGATGTCTGAGATCTCTTGGATTGGAAAGGAAAGGAAATGTCTAGATAATAGATGATTCCAAAATAAGAAGTGTTGTTCGTGAAGAAATGAGAGGCCCTGGAAGTTTATCAGGGTACAGAAGTATTTGGCATGCTCTGAGACTGCGTCATCGTATTCATGTTCCCCGTAATTTGGTGGCAAACATTATGAAGGAAATTGATCCTGTTGGGGTGGAGGAGAGGAAATCTCGACGCTTAAAGAGAAGAACGTTCGTCTCAAAGGGAGCCAATGGTTCGTGGCATATAGACGGTAATTGTGTTTGAATATACAGCTATCAAATTTACCCCCACGCCCTTCCCATTGGAAGGAGGGCAGGTTAGTGACTAATCCCCTTCAATTTGTAATGCGCAAACTCTTTCCTTTCTAGGCTACGACAAGCTAAAACCATATTGTTTCCCTATGCATGATGCGGTGGATGGATTTAGTCGAATAATTTTATGGTTAGAAGTAACCCGAAGTAACAATGACCCAACAGTACTTGCGGCCTTCTACCTCAAATAAGTACAAGAAATAGGTGGTTGCCCTTTGCTTCTTGTAACTGATTGTGGATCCGAGAATTGCATTGCCGCTTCCGTGCAGTGCGTCTTTCGTACCAATCAACAAGATGATCAAGCAGGTGCAAAGTCTCATAGATACTGTTTCTCACCTACCAATACACGAATTGAAGGACGATGGTGGTTATTTTTCAGGCGAAACAGATTGAATTTATGGATAAACCTGTTCAAGGACCTGGCCAATTATGGATTGCTTTGTCTGGGGAATATACTTCATGTGGAACGCTTGTGGTTCTGTTTTTTTCAAAACTTCTTCAGGACACCTTAAAGAAAGTGAAAGATCACTGGAATAGTCACAAGATTTCTACGTCTTCATACAGTTCTGTTCCCCCGGTACCAGATGTTATGTACTTTTTACCAGAATATTATTGCCATGAAGGATATTTAGTTTCGGTGCCTGAAAATCTGGTAGAGGATATGGAAAAACACTGCCAGAGTGAGGCGGAAGACAATTTGTACCTTGATTATCTTGAGTACATCTTGGAAAACAATGGCTGGTCTTACCCTTGTAGTGTTGTAGTGAAAGGGAGGCCTTAAGATTATACCAGTGCATTTAATTGGAATTTAGAATTTATATATCTTTTCATACATATATGTATATAGATAGATAGATAGATAGATAGATAGATAGATAGATAGATAGATAGATACTTTTGTTCAGTTTGACGTGCGCACTTGCATCTCATTGTTACGAAAAATAGTATTGCGTGACAAGCGTTACTGTCTAGAAGCTTCGCGAGAGTTCGTAGTTTGTTTATATTTAGGTTTGTACGTAAGCGTTTCTAAATCGGTGTGTTTTGTAATCTTTCTATAATTAG
>BLFP01003421.1:180164-198061 GCA_014634505.1 Montipora efflorescens | reverse complement strand
GTGACGCTGGAGATGGCTTGTCCTTGTATGCTTGCAGTGCCTTTCGCTTCGACGCAATGAGTGGGTCGAGTCTAGCAGAGTTGGAGTCATACCAGTCATTCCTTTGGCCTCGCTTCTTCCTACCAAAGGCTTGGAGTGCAGTAGAGTACATAGTGGTCTTGAGATCATCCCACTGCTCAGTTGAGGGTGCTGCATAGTCCCCTATAAAAGTGGAAGAGAACAGTGCCTCAAAGTTGGTTGATTGATCTGGATGTCGGGTCTTGGTGACATCAATCTTTGGCTTCCGCTCATGTTTGGCATGATGAAACTTCCTTGGTTGAAGCCTTATCTTACTGCACACGATGGAGTGATCAGTGTCGCAGTCAGCACTGTGGTAGGATCTGGTCACAAGAACATTCGTCAAGAAGGCCCGTCTAGCAAGAATGAGGTCTAACGGGTGCCACTGTTTGAGCGTGGATGTCTCCAGGACACTCTGTGGTGTGGCTTTGTGCTGAAAAATGTGTTGGTAATGCATAATTCATGATAAGAGCATAGTTCTAACCCACACCAAAATGACCAAGACAATTTGGCCATGCTTCATTGTCACTACCTACTCGTGCGTTGAAGTCACCCAATATGATCAAAGGTTCTTGCTTGTTGTAGCCTTGGATGGTGGATTCAAGCTGGTTGTAGAGGCTACCCTTGATATCATCAGGGGCTGTACCAGTACCAGTGTTATCAAGCAGAACCTTGTCGAGTAGCGAATTTCTCACTGCAAAACCAACACCATACTCGCGGACTTCCTCTTCCTTCTTGCCATGCCAGAAGAAGGTATAGTCAGATTCCTTCAGGCATCCGGACTCTGCAAGTCGGGTCGCCTAGAGTCCAGCAACGTCAATCTGGAGACGCAGCAGCTCATTGTTAATAACAGCAGTCTTTCTAATGTCAGAAATTGTTAAGATGTCATTGGTCATTGGTCATTGTTAAGATGTCATAGTCCAGGTGTCATAGTGCGCACATTCCAGCAACCAAGTCTAAAAGTTGGTTTCTTAGGTTTCTTTCTCTCTTTGTAGTTGTTAGGTGCAAGAGTTACTGACCACTTTTCGGTGGTATCCTAAGCCCCACACACCCAGTGAGGCAGGTGGCCAGAGGCGGGACAGCAACTTACTGACTGAAGACTGCACAGCTTAAGGCGGGCGGTAGCTATCCAATGAGGTTAAATAACCTCTTCCACCGTCGGGAGTGACCCCTGGCGCCAAATCATACGGCCATTTGGCTTCAGCTTAAAACCGGTAACTGACGCTCCCCGAGTTGTTGCTACACAGCGGTGACACTGCGAAGCTGGAATTGCCTCTCATATTTTGTACATAGTGAGTAAAGTAAGTGACTCATGATTAAAGAAAAAAAAATGGGGTCCCCCGATGATCTAAACGAATAAAATCAATGACATGTTGCAGAGCTCTTGGAAATTTTCGTTTGTTACGTTTTTGCGTGACCTGTCGAGGAAGGACTGGAATCCAAGACAGGTCGATCGATGAAAGGATGTAAGGTTTTATTTGAAAAAAAAAAACTTTCTCGAGCAAAGCAACGAAGTTTCAAGCAGGTGTCATCTTCATTTGGTTAGTGTTTTGTATCATATTTCTCCATTGCCGTCATGCTCATCTTCTGGAGTGTGGTTTTTCTGACTTCGTAGGTCCACACTATCCAAGGAGACGAGGAAAAAAATACATTTCTGCTCAATTTTCATGAAAGTAAAGGAAAAGAACTTTAAAAACATGCATTCATTTGAACATGTTTTCGCAGGGTAATAGAAACATTAAAAAAACAGCCCCATTAAAATTACGTAACGGTTTGTCCTCGAGTTTTCCAAACTTTCAGCCACTACTCGATCAGCTTTCCAGAGCTTTTCCACCCTCCCGCTCACTTCTCTTTAACGTTTCATGATGACTTCGAAATAAATGTGCCATTCTTTTGCCGGCCTGGATTTTTTCCCCGACGTTTTTGGCGCAATGTTATTTTTACTAATGCTTGAGACGTAGACTACTACACGACTGATAAATCAATGCGAATATCAGTCGTGCGGTAGTCTACTTGACTTTCATAAATACTTTGTAATCAATTTTGACTGATCACCACCTTCTCTGTTGCAACGCTGTGCCAGAGTTGTCGTCCACGGTTTTTGCAAAGGTTTTAAAAAATGTTTGAAGCAATGCGTGACATATTACAGTCGCGTTACCTGCGCAGTAACGTAGAGCATAAACAATTAGTGCGCGCGTCCTTAAATCAATTATAAGCGTACGCGATGCTTTTATGAGGTGAAATATTTTTCAAGTGCACGTGCTCAGAGTAGAGAACTTATACACCACAGGAGTTGTAGTCAACAACTTCAGAGGAGATTTCAAAAAAACCTAACGTCACGTTTATTTCTGAAATCTCTTCTTCAAGATATTGACGAGTGTGATTCTGATACGACGTGCAATGCTAATGAAGTTTGTGATAATACCATTGGATCCTTCATATGCACCTGTAGACCTCCATACTACTGGGATGGAAAGACTTGTGAACAAGGTGAATGAAATTTACTTTCTCAAAACGTTTGTTTTTTTCTTTTTTGTCGGAAGAATAAATGTCGATACATTACAATTCTCTTTAATATCATTTGAATAGGAAATCGTAAGAACGAGAGTGCATCTCGTGACTTATGTGCACGAGTGATGTTTGGAAAGTTTCAAAATTGCACGGGCCGTAGGCGAGTACAATTTCAGAAATTTAAAAACATAACGAGTGACCATAAATCCCGAAATGCACGAGCAAGTTCAAAGGAGTTTTTGTTTATCATATACTTAACAAAATCACTGCGTCCTCAAGCACCTTTCCCCATAATTGGCTAATCAGAGGACGTTAATTTTTTTTCCGGCCACAGCTGGCGATAAAAGCTGGCGCAGACAATTCATGACGTCCTTCGCAAGTTCTCGCGTTCCCCCAATTTTATCGTGGCTAATGTTTTTTTGGATTTTTTACGCATGTTTTCGGCGCGGATCGGCCTTTATGCTAACAGAACTGGACCCGCACATCGATCTCATCCAACACAGCAGCAGCAGCTGCAGACAAAACGTGGAGAGCTTTCAACAAAAGCACAATATGGGATGTGCATATAAGCCATTGCGAACAAATGGTGACGGAGATATCAGAATGCGGGTTGGATACGTGAATCGTTTACATAGTATTTTCCGCGTCACGTTGTAAGAAGCCTATAGTAAATGCCCTTGGCCTTATCAATTTATCGCTGCAAGTGTGCTTAATCTCGTTCATTGGCATTGTACTGATAGAGGCTGATTTGGCACCTATTAAATTCCCATGATTTTCCTTCAGATGCTACGATAATTTATTTTCCGATATGCTTCGTCGGAGTAGACCAAAGACCACTTCTGATAATTACGAAAACATGGAGAAAATGTGATGAGATGCGTAAGACAAAGCTTGAGGGAAGGTATACGTGCTTTCACTCCTTTTTAGGGGATTGAAAGCTGCTTCGAACTAGGTAGAGTGCATTAAAATGAGGATCACCAATTTAACTTAGGTAAAAACGGAATTAACCTGAGACCGGATTTGGCAACATATACAGCACAAAGTTGCTCAATTTCTATGCTTTCATGGTAACTTCCGCATTGCACTCTGTAATCTCTTTATGCATTCGTCATTGACTAATCAGACACGCGACTATTCTGTTGGGTATATACTATTAAAGGTATATGCGCATACTCTACATCTTGCATCTTAATTTATATAAGTTTATAGCAACACAATGATGTGTTACTTATTTTCTTTCTCTTTATGTTGAATGGGATGAAGCCTCCTCGTGCAAAGAAATTTATGACAAAAAAATGTGAGTATTCACACCATAAACGCATAAACGCACCACAAACGACTACACGAGAGGAGTTTACTGATTGCATAAGGTTTGGGATGTAACCCAAACTGTACACAATTAGTAAAAACAGAAATATAATGTCCAATTAACACAACCAAAGTTAAAAACCCACATGCAACCACAGTTATGTCTAGAAATGCACTCAACAACAAAAATGGCATAACAAAATTTCGCCAACAACGTGTCAATGTTGGTACAAATATATGGCAATGTTGACAATTTTGGCGAATACTGTTCAGATCGCCAAGCCAACGTAAATTTCCTTAACGCAAACTAGCCTGCCTTGTTGGCGATCCTGGTGATTTTGGCGAATCTGGGGACTTTGGCCACTCTGGCTTGTTTGGCGAATTCTTGTCAAATCGCTCAATCTATTACCCCAACACTTACAACCCAGCCATGCTGACGATTTTGTCTGATGTGCCAAGTCTACGCAAAATTCCTAAACACATATGAGAGAACCTAAGTGGGAAGCTTTCACAAATGGAGTAAAGTTTTATTTAGCTACGCTAGCCACATTCAACAGCAATAAGGTTGGTTTTAAAGTGGGGCGTAGATAAGGTCTTACTACACATTTTAATGTGTAGTAAGACCTTATTTACGCTCCACTTGATTTGTTAAAACAAGTGATAATAACACAGGGAGTCAGAGTGACCCAGCGAAAGTGATTTCGCAGCTTTGCCTCATGGTTACGATTATTCCAGAAATGAACCACTATTACAATAATTACGGCTGCTTTTAAAGAAATTTGTCTTTGGCATTGGAAGTGTCAAGATTCCTGAGATATAATTAATGTTAATTTCATTGATCTTTATGAAGGAGTCTCTGAGGTGGAGAGAAGATTGATCTTTGAGGATTTTGTACATAAGTGAAGCCTTCATATGAAAGCATCTAGATTCAATGGGTTTTCCATTTCAAATTATTCAACACATCAACAGACAACCCCAACCCCCCACCCCCTACTCGGTTTTGAAGAGACGAAAGATGTAATTCTTCTTAAAGCTGCTACACTAGCGCATGCCTTTTTAACAAACATGCTCAATGTCAGTCTGCAAAATCAGCTTTTCATCTAAAAGGACTCCAGACATTTATTAGAGGGAACATATGAAACCACATTATTGTCAATGGAGATAAATAGCAATACATAAATCCGCAGACTTATATTTCAAATTATATGTTGAGGCAATAAGCATTAGCTGAGTTTTAAGTGGACAGAATTGAAGCCTTTGAACAGTGAGCCAGTCACTAAGATATTCTAAATCAGAATTTATATTATTGGCAAGTACTTTTAAATCAAAACCAGTGGCAAAGATTTGAATATCGTCAGCATATAAACAGGTTGTAGTAAATTCTGAGCAGTTAGGCTGAAATCATTAATATAGATAAGGAATAGCAAAGGGCCAGGGATAGAGCCTTGAGGAACTCCACAGAGTATGTTTCTTGGTGCAGATAACCATCCATTTACGTGACATTGTTGTTTTCCTTCAGCGGTAAGATAGAACTTAACCACATCAGTTATCTCTCACAGACTTCATAAGAGTGGACTTTCTCTTAGTCTAGTACAATGGAATGCTCAACGGAGTCGAAGGCTTTTTGGATGTCAAGAAAAAGTAGTCCTGTTAATTTTCCCTTATCATCCATATTCTCAAACCAATTATCGCAAATTTGAATTAGCGCCGAGACAATCTAGTGAAGTGGTCGAAAACCTGACTGAAATTTAGAGGGAATAGATTTGTCCCTTAGATAACGGTAAAGCTGCTGGAAAACTTCTTTCTCGAGAACTTAGCCTGCGAGGAAGCTCTCCAATGGGGTCTCGCCCGAGATTTTTGGGCGCGAGCGATGTATCGCATGCGGCTAGCGAAGCGAGCGGAGAGAGGTTTTTGGCCTCCGCCCCAAACCTCTCGCGGGGCCCCAAGCTTCTCGCGGCTCACTTCAGCATCCGCACATGATCCACCGCTCGCGCCCGAAAATCTCGTGCGAGACCCCAATGGAGAGATTGCTCGCAGGCTAGATATAAAGCTTTACTTCCATCAAATAAGCTTTCTTCCAAGAAAACCATTTTTGCCCCTCATGTCAATTCCCATCAAAATCGTCTGCCATGTTGACGAAAATGCAATTTCCACCAATTTTGCTGCTTTCCAATTAACCCCTCTAGATCTTGCCCTCTGGCCCATTATATTTGCATTAGATTCTAACCATATTGTGTGGCGACTTTGAATAACAAAGCAACTTTCTCCACTTCTGCTTACTTATACCTTTTTTTCCTCGTCTTGGCAAAATTTAGTCATTTTGCCGTTTTTGTTGTTCCGTGCATTCTGGACATATCTGACAAGCAAGCATACTGTTCATACTATACTCTTCCCAGATCAAAAGAGAACAAAGCATATCCAATAGAGGTGGGAGGTCAGACCGTCAATATCTACTGTCACATGACAACAACATCTGACAACGCATGCGAAGACGGAGGTTGGACGCTGGTCATGAAGACTGATGGCACAAAGGTATATACGAAAAAAATAATAAAAGGTTAAGTTTTCCTTTCTAAAAGAAGAGTAGCAAACATTCAAGGCCTATTTTGTCGCAAAGCCTGGGCTGTATTACAGAGATAGCTCCATAAAAAAAGTCGAATCGAAATATCGACTCTTTTTAAAATGTTAGATGTCACAAAAACGTCGCAAATGAGCATTTTTCGTCCTCTAGACTCTCAGTAGTGCAAGGTTCTTTCTTCTTCCATGTTGGTTTTTTCAGCTTTGTTTGATATATACTTATATAAACTATTTATCGCTGACGTGTTTAATAATTCTACTCGTTCTCAATGTTTTTTATATATTCCCATTCGTGTTGTTTGGAGAAGACCATGCTCTAAGCCGAACCTCTGTTTTATAGCAAACCTTCCTCTACGATTCCCCCTTCTGGCAAAACAAGGAAAGCTTCAACCTCTCAGCAGGAGAGACTGGCTTCGACAAAGAAGAAACCAAGCTACCTACTTACTGGAACACATCCTTCACCAAGATCTGCCTCGCTATGAAGAATGGTGTGACAGATAGAATGAACTTCATCATCGTGAACAAAGGGGCCTCTTCCCTATATTCACTGATTGCTGACGGGCAATACAAGGATAGCAGTCTGGGTCGCGACAAGTGGATCTCACTGATTGGGTCGCAAGCAGATCTGCAAGACCACTGCAACAAGGAAGGATTCAACGCTCGGAGCACCAAAAATGACCGAGCTAGGGCAAGAATTGGTATCATTAGTAATGACGCCGACAATTGCGATGGTTGTAACTCAAGAATCGGTTTTGGTACTGCTGGGGAGTACAATCACAACACTTGTGGATACATGTTACGAGATAAAGGTATAGCAACGATGGGATACATCTTTGTACACTAAAAAGTGCATGGATCAGCAAACAAGAAATGTGGTGACGATCATAATGAACGGATTGCATGATTAATTAATATAATACGGTTCGTAATCAATCGACTTAATTACGGGGCTTTTTGTAATTCTGCGAATCTTACCTTCAAACTATCAACCGCCATACTACGTTCTGGCTTCGATTAGTCAACCTTTCAAAGCAAATCAAAGCAAAAACATTAAAATACTGAAAGATGAGCCATAACCAATCCAAAGATTTAAGATATTTGATGCACCCAGTGCGTGACCATTCTGATTCACTTTCGTAGTTCCCAAATAATGTCGAGCAAAGCTTCATTCAAGCGTATCTCTCCTTCGCCCTTTCCTTTATCGCGAGTTAAGACAATCGAAAGTACGTCTTTGTATGGTGTAAACAGAAGGCGACAAGTATTTGAAAAGGTAAATGAGATGGACACCAGGCTAACTCATCAACTTAAAAACCAAGACAAACTATAAAATCGAATAAAAGGAGTGGCTTCAGACCTCCTTTCTTTTTCGGAAATCACCTAACGACGGTGCCTTGTAATTTAAAGGTATTTTTGGCTTATGAATATGGTGGAAAAGCGGATCTTAACAAGTCTTATTTAAATTCAAAAAAAAAAAAGTTGGGGCTAACCAAATATATTTCAAACTTTATTAATCAACAACATTTAAAAAAAGCTTTAAACAAAGTCATGTATGGCATTGTTTTCCAAATTGAAGCTTAACTATCTCTGAAAAATGCATGGTTACCCGCAATGTTCTTTTAGGATACTAAGAGCTACAATCATAGACAAAAGTAGTTGGAAGGTTGTGTAAATTATCCGCACCAGAGCTGAATTTCAACCCGCTTTTGTTAAAGCGCAAAAGAAATAGTTTCACCTTCTCTTATATAGCTCCCTTGCCTGCTATTCAATGTTGGACGGTAGCACAACAATTTTCCAGTAAAATCTTTCAGTTTTGAACAACATTGAATCAGGGGGAAGGGGAGAGAAGCATTAAGCAATGAAGACGTCAAAAGTGCTAACCTTCATAATGGTTTTGTCTATGATTGCAGGTTGTGCTTTCTCCGCATAGTTATCCGCAAGAATATCCCTGTATTAGGAAGCACCACTCATTCGAAACCCGAGTATCTCGAGATGCGCAGAACGTAGGCGCAATAACAATAGTAGGTACCGTCTTTAATCACGACTGATAATCAAAAATGGCGAGCAACAAACAGCAACACAGAAACCACGCCTTTTATTGTGCGTCTTCGTACTTAAGCAGCCTCTACAAGAGACACTCCTTACCCTAGTATAATACCCCAAAGACAACATCTCACTAAAAATTACAGCATCTATCTTTCTATCTTTATTTAAACAAGCTTTGAGTGGCTCAGAACTTGCTTCGTCCTATTGCATTTTATTATTGTATTTTTTAAGGAGCACCATAAGGCACGCATTTTGATAGGTTTGTTTTTTGGAACTTCATTGGCACACTCAGCCATCGTCTCGTGCGCCACTTTTTTGGCCTTACGAAATTTTGCTCATGCTGATATAGTGTGGTCGACTTCGGAACGAATGGTCCGGGTTCGGGACCTGGCCGGGGACATTACGTTGTGTTCCTGGGCAAGACACTTTACTCCCTCGGTGCCTCTCTCCACCCAGGTGTATAAATGGGTACTAGCGAAATGCTGGGGGTAACCCTGCGATGGACTAGCGTCCCATCCCGGGGGGTGTAGAAATACTCCTAGTCGTTTCATGCTACAGAAACCGGGGATAAGCTGCGGCCCGTAGGCTGACTTTACCTTTTTACATTTTGCCGTCATCTGTGATCTATTACTCAGGCTGAACAGACGCACGGCAACACGGAATCTATTTGTTAAATATTTTTATTGAAGGTAAGCTACAGAACTCTATGAAGAATGAACACTAAACTGCTAAATGATATCTTCTCCGGTTTGGTGATTAAATACTGAATCTACTTTTTAGTCAAATTTATGAAATTTAAATATTGTCTTAACTGGCTATTACTTACTTGTTTCTACTAAATCATAATCTTTATTTAAATGACCATTCAACAGATATTTTAAATATCCTCTCGCTATTATATCCACAAAGACAATAGCATATTAAATACAGAGTTCTTAAATACTTCTACCACTGGAGAACACGTCTAGCCTAGTTTTACCTTGATGTCACTTACTTTCTGTCATATTTATCACACTTAACTTGATTAAATTAACCAATTAAAACTCTTCCTGATTTCCAAGTATTTTTTGATGGTTGTCGTTAAAAAGTTTCGTTACCATCAAAAAAATTACGTTATTTTTTCCCTTTTAAATACCACCTGCTCAGTCTTAAAATTGCTACTAGAATCTGTCTCATAAATAGAAACTACATATATATCTTAATCCAAGGCCGGCGTCCGGCTGCGCATGTTGCTTATGTATAAACATAATCAGTCGTAAGTATAAACCAGTCTAGAATTGCCTGTTAATAACCTCATAGAGGTATCGAATAATAACATTGAAAGTCAAAACAGATAAAATATGCCTCATGAGGACCTCATGGTGATGAGCTTATCGCTAAATGGAATTGGGATGTTGTCTTCAAAAGCCTCTTGTCAAAATTAATTCCTGTTATTACTTTACAAGGGCACCCAATGAGTAAATTAAGCCAAAATCTTTTCAGAAACATTTCTAGGCTCCTTGTAATGTATAAAGACTGTTTAAAGAGATGTTTTTATCATTAGAGGAATTTTACCTGCACGTTCGGATATCTTAGCTGAAAGTTGAAGTTTCAACAAATCTTAGGGAACGATTTCCTCATTTGAAAAATTGCTAGCTGGATGTTACCCTCTAAAGGCCTCCCAGCGAACCATTTGCTCATCCGAAGCTGCAGGATGACCTTTTTAAGTGCCAGAAATTGCAAAAAATATCCTTTCCGAAAATGTAAGGGGCTACTTTTTCCTTGTTGCGAATCTTTTAGGAGATGTTTTAGTAAGGTAATCTATAGCTGTTTGGCAACGTAGAACCGAAATTCTCAGAACAGTTTGACTCTCCCGAATAATTTTTCACGAAGATCATCGTTGGGTACCCCTGACTGTAGTATATGACATCATTTGCATTCACATAGTTTGCATTCGCCACGATTCACCTCTAAGTCACCTATGCACTAAGCTACGTCAAAATTGTATGGTGCCCTGTTCTGTTCTCTAGCACGCCCATAAGTCGCCTTGAAGGTCCTTCATGTCAACATTAACTTTAACAAACATGGTATCGTCCCTGACAAATCCACCCTGTTGGAGTTCTAGGTGAGAGAGAAGTTTCGGACATCCTGAGGCAACATTCATGTCAGACGTTGGTTTCTTAAAACTTGAGCTGTTAGGATCTGGACGAAAAGCATCACTGGCGTCTCTGATCTTGTCCTGGTCAATAATTCTAAAATGAACCTTGTGGAGGAAAGGCCAGGGTAATAAGGCATCGTATTCGCCGCGCATGATGACAAAGAAGATGGACACGTGAGTTCCTTTGCCCATCCCATCCCCATTGGGGTAAAGACGGGCACACACTTTGTACCCAAACCGTCCAAGGTAGAACGGAGGGCTGTAAATGGAAATGGTCTTCCCAGAAACAGCTTCTTGGAATCTTCGACTGTACTGGTCAATCTTCCAAAAATAAACTCCAGTATATGACGTTCCCTCCAGCATCTGAATCTGAAGATTTTGTTCTGAAAGTTGAATTTCATGCAAAGCTAACTGGTTCTCATTTCTTTCCATGCGTCGTTCACAGGTGGTGTGATAATCTGACAGAGAACGTGGTCTCTTCCCGTTGTCTTTCGACGACAGTGTGATTTCCTTGACGAGCGCTAGCTCGCTTTGCAAATTGTCAACCATTGTTTCATGTTCCCTCACAGTCTTCAAAATTTCGTCAATCTGCGAAGAAAAAACGGTTCCGTTTCCTTCATCCGCGGCGGCAACGTCTAAATCACGGCGTAGTTTCTTCAGGTCACTTATTTGCCCATTGGTTGACCTCTGTATCAAGGATATTTTCGTTTGCTGAATTTGGATATTGATTTTCGCCGCCGCAAGCTCCTCGGTTTGATTAAGAAGTTGTTGCTCCAAGTTATTCTTCTCTTTCTGCAAGTTGTCGATCGTTTCTTCAATTTCTGCATACTTTCTCCGGTTTTCAATACTTGTTTGATTCATCTTTTCAACGTGAATCTTTATACTAGCGTTCAGGTGCTCATCAACAGATTTTTTTTTACCCTGTAAACCGAAAAATACATAACATCAGATACCACTTAACATTATCATAAAGATAACAAAAAGCTGATGTACCCTGGCTTTCGTTAAGCTATGTGGACGAGGGAGGGAAAAAGTCAGTGTTTATTTCGCATTGACAGGGAGGCCTCTGTCTTTGTTCTGTGAGTCTCGAATACTTGAAAGCCTTCCTAGAAACTCTATTATATCTGCGGTGTTATTAATCCGGATGAAACATGTTTGATCTCACATCACAGAGAATGTATAATTTGCAAAAATTTTGACTAGCAAAGAAGCGCTTACTCATAGGAAATCAACACACTTATTAACTCTGAATCACCCAAGAGCAAACTCGAAAGGCCCGAGAAAAATTAGGCATAAGAGTACCATTCGAGACCTCATTCATACTGGCACAAGCAGTGCTCATCTGTAAAATACGACGACTCAAGATTTGTTTGATAGTTTAAAGACAGCTTAATCAAGTTCCGTTAATGGCAAATATGGAATCTCGAATCGACGACTTCTTTCGAGTGAGATGAGCCCAATCCTTGAGAGGCAGACTCGGTTGCACTTTGCACAAACGTGCAGGCCAGTTGTTGCCACGCAAGAGGATTTGGCCTTCCGTTTGGTCCTACGATCTTTGAGATTGGTAGTTCTTTTCTCTTCAAATGTAGTCACTCCTTTACTGTAAACACCACGCAAACCTTGTGCGCTCTTGAGCAGTCACTTCCCAGGCATCAGGACAAATCCCACATTCCTTGACATTGTATTTAAGGGTGTCTTTGTATCTGAGCCCTGGTCTTCCTACTGTTCTCTTCCCATTCTCTAGCTGGCCAAAGAGGAGTGCTTTAGAAATCCTATGGTCTTCCATTCTTGCAAGGTTACCACCCCAACGGCGTTGGGGGTGTCACATCGATGTAGTACTTCAAGGTTGGATACCCTATGCTGCCATTTGATACCGCGTATGGAGCGCAGACAACGTTGCTGAAACTGTTCGAGGAGTTTAACATGTCGATAATAGATTGTCCAAGTTTCACATCCATCGAGAGGGGTGGTTAGGACCTCTGCCTTGAACACGCTAACTTTGGTGCATAGTTTGACATCGTTTATATCCCACAGTCTTTGCCTTGGCCTTCCAAAGGAACTCGCTTTAGCTATGCGTTGTGCTATCTCGTCATCAATGATTGATGAGTTTGACAGAATGCTCCTGAGGTAGCAGAATTTGTCAACAGACTTGAGAGGTGTATTATTGACGGTGACAACTGGGTCAGAGTGGAATTGCCTTGGGGCAGGTTGGTACATGACTTCCGTCTTTTTTTATACTGATAGTCAATCGGAACCTTTCTGCTGCACGAGCGAATGCGTTTTTATTTATATTATGTCTTCAAGGGCATGAGCAACCAGGGCGCAATATCCGCATAAAGAAGATCACGGATAAGCATGCGTAGGGTCTTCGTACGGGACTGTAGGAGTCTAAGGTTGGATAGACTTAACTATTAGAGGGTAATGCGAAGTGCTAATTTTCTACCCATATAGACCATGTCAGCGTTAGCCCTACTAATGGAAATGGGCCTACACAAGGACATAGAAAAACTCTGACCAGGATGAGAATTGAAACCACGACCTTCGGGTTAGATCACCGCTGCTCTATTGACTAAGCTACAAGGTCAGATAGGAGCAGGCCGTGGGAATTTCAAGATGTCATTGTCAAGGCAATGAATTTGTACAAGTACAAGAAGGGTTACGTTTTTGAAAACGTTGGCCGTGTAGCACTTATATATCAACAGACTTTACTATTAGAGGGTAATGTAAAGTGATAGTTTTCTACCCATTTTCTACCCGTTGAATAGGCCTCCCTCTGTTCGAAACTGTATGTACACGCCCTTATCCATGTCCTTGAGGGCATCCAGTAGCATGTAGAAGAACAGGATGGAGGAGAGGGTTGGTGCAAGCACACAGCCTTGCTTAGCTCCATTGGTGACAGGAAATGGGTCTGATTACTCCCCACATTCAAAAACTCTTGCAAGCATTCCCTCGTGGAAAGATCGTATAATCGAAACAAATCTTTGTAGAATTGTCCAAAGGCCACCACGATTTACGGTGTCAAATTCCTTTCTAAGATCGATGAACATCATGTATAGATCCAGGTTCTGATCTCTGCATTTTTCTTGAATCTGCCTCAGGGTAAATATCATATCTGCAGTTCCTCTGCCAGCTGTAAACCCGTACTTTGACTCGGGATATATGGAGTCGACAACCTCCTCTACCATTCTGTTCAAGACTATGCGTGCTAGGATCTTTCCTGTGATAGAAAGAGGAGATATTCCGCGATGATTGTCACATATCGTAAGGTTTCCCTTGCGTCTGCAAAGGTGTATAATGGAGGCATCTTTGAAGTCCTGTGGTACTTCTCCTTATAGCCAGAATCTCTTATAAAGCTGCGTGAGCTTCTTGCACGTACATGTTCCACCGTGCTTTAATATCTCCGCAGTTATACCATCAACACCAGGAGACTTCCCTGAAGAGGTCTGTTAACAGCCGTTGTAACGTCGTCTAGGGACGGAGGCAGATCTAGTTTCTCAAGTATTTGCCTTTGAGGAATCGCATCAAAAGCTTCCTGGGAGACTGAAGATGGCCGGTTCGGGAGGGCGATGAAATGTTCTACCCAACGGTTTAAGATATCCGACTTGTCGGTAAGGAGTGTTTCGCCGTCTGATGATAAAACAGGTGAACTGCCACTTGTCATGGGTCCGTAAAAGGCCCGAAGGCCTTCGTAGAACTGCCTGGAATTATGTTGTCAGCCTCTTCCTGTGGCTCCCACGCTTCCTTTCTCGCTACGTGTTTTTCATCTGGCGGAGCCTTTTCTGTACAGTATGTTTTGCATTGAGGTACCGAGACTTTATTGCAGCAGAGGATTTGTCTAATATGTACGCTTTATAAGAACTGTGCATTCTTTCTAGTAGATCGGAGATCTCTCTGTCGTTTTCATCAAACCAGTCTTGATGCTTACATTTAACGAAATCTAAGACATCTGTGCTGGTGGAGTATGTGATGTCTTTAAACTGCTTCCAAGCTGTTTCAATGTCTAGATCGTCCATTTCTGTAGGGAGGTTTGCATTTCCGATATTGGTACTCAGTTTCCTCTGAATGGAAACATCATTCAGTAGGAACGTGTTAAGCTTGCGCTGTGGCCCTCTTCATCGTGAATCTTATGAGTAATACGAAGAGACATTATACTTCTAACCAGCCGGTGGTCAGATCAACAGTCAGCACCTCTCATTGATTTAGTCAACTTAATTAACATCGCTGAGATCCTTCTGCTTAACAATGACGTAGTCCAAAATGTACCACTGCTTGGATCTGGGATGCATCCAGGTGGTGTTATATTTGTCAGCCTGTTGAAAAACAGTGTTGGCGATACCTATCCCATGTTGACTGCATTTCTCCAAAAGGAGAAGACCATTGGCGTTTGTCTTTCCAACTCCATGTTTACCAATCACGTTCTTCCAGATGTTAGAGTCACTTCCCACCCGGGCATTGAAGTTGCCTAAGATGATAAGTTTGTCACCACTAGGAGTTTCCCTTACCACTCCATCTAAATCCTCGTAGAAAGTCTCCTTCACTTCATCAGTATATATAGGTCATACTTGATGCGTTGCGCGCTGATTATGGTAACATGACCTCCCTCTAGCAGACCCATTCTTAGCTTTAGCAGTCTTTCGCTGACGACTTTTGGTAAAGATTCTAGCTTACGAGCAATCCTGGTGCGAATTGCAAATCCAACACCACCGATCCTTGGTACCCCAGGTGGCTTACCCTTCGCAAAAAAGGTAAAGCCTGCGCCAACTTCCTCCAGGGTGGACTCACCGGAAAGTCTAGTCTCGCTTAGCGCTGCGATATCTATTTTGTACTTGTCTAGTGTCTTCGCTATCAGGGTAGTCCAGCGTTCCGGTCTAGCGTCGTTGACCAGAAGTGTTCGGACATTCCATGTTGCAAATTTAATCGTGTGTTCCTCTGAATTTCTTCGATCGCAAAGGTAGATGACCAGCATGGCGCGGTTACCTTGCAGGTTACTTTGGAGTAGTCAATGTTTAGGATCCCTTTTCAGTACCTTTCCCCATGCGGGGAGAGCATTGCTAGCCCTAAAGAGGGATGCTCTGTCGCCCATGCAGGATACGAGTGTCGCATTTACCCCAGTCTGCGGAAAACGACCATCACACGTGGGCCGCCTGAGTGCCGGATCGTGGCTAGAGACTTCCAGGGACATCCTTCACTTGTCTCCGTTACCACTCCCCCATCGCCACAGGCCAGGACTTGTTGGTAAAGAAGAAATGTCATCAAATTGTCGAAAGGATGACCTGCACATGAATGGATTATAGTGAGATTGGTTTGTGCGCTCCCAGTCTCACTCTCTCGTACAATATGTATGCCATATGCCAACTGGTGCAGGGAATGCGAGATAAGCGACGCGTAAGGAATGGCAAATGGCAACCCGGCTAATTGCCAGAAATCAAGAAAATCGTCGTATGCTACTAGCGAGTAGATCGTTTAGTACTTGCCCAATAGCTTAGGCTAACAGATGAAATTGGCCCTAAAATTGATTTACTAGTTTTCTTAACATAGATCAAAGAAAAACATTTTTAATAGCGGAGCTCAGGCGCGAAGCGGGCCAACGGAGCACTATGGGTAAGAAATTTTGGAAAATCTATCGATGCAAGAAATTTGCTTATGAATTCAGCGTACCCACTCCCGTACAGACTGTCGGGGTGGAGGTGGGAAGGCAGGACAGCGTGTGAGGCCGGGAGTGTTTAGGTAATGTTTTAACAATCACATTTACAGGCTTTTTGTGTAAAATCGATACCCAGTCGTAAGCTGCTTTGTTTGACTATGAAATTGCATTCGAGTAAGCGAATTTATTACTCTGTAGCTTGACTTTTAAATTAGTAAAACTTTGCTCTTGTCCTAATTATAATGCACCTATCAATCTTAAGCCCCATAGTGGGTGGGGAGGGGGAAAGCAATGTAAATAAAGTATTACATCATTTTTTTATCATTTGCTAGCCTGATGAATTTCTTCAACAATGACCCTCAAATTAAATAGCTTTCCTTCAGATTGGCTAAATAGTTCATGGTCACCTCAGCGTTTTCATTTTCTGCAAACCCTAATCATTATTTTTTGAATGTCGTGGCGATTTCTTTAACCGAGAAGCTATAATCATAACCAGTGCGCAGCTTGATAAAATAGCATTTGCAATTTCAGTTTAATTACGGGCAAGACAAGCGAGAAAAACGTTGCAACGAGGGGAAAATAACTTTTCCTGGAAAGGGGCCCCTCTTCATTCGAACTGTAATGATTTTAAGAAGCCTCTTATTTCAAATTGGTAGAAATGCATCTTATTTTTTTTCTGAAAGTATTTTAAAACATCAAATAAAACTCTCGCAACTTATCACTTAAAAAGCACTTACTTTGAATTCACAGCCGTGAATGAAAAACGGGCACGGTACTTCCGCGTGAGGACACTCCTTGGTCATGTGTTCATCCAACATATCACGTGGTATAGTGTCCTTTCCGCAGAGTAAATGACATTTTACGGGAAACTTTAGGCAAAAATCGAAATGATCCTGCAGATAAACAAAAGACAATAAATTTTTGTGTTTTCGGTTCTCGACTGAAAATGAATTAATGAAAATTAAATGATATCAAGATATAATTAGGTAGTATTGAAAACACAAAGCGAAAAGATGTTTGTCAATGCAGCTTCAATACAATGGCAACTAGTCCCGGAACAGGACTAAATGGCAACAGACTTGATTCAAAGAGATTTTTACTTATAAATCTGATAGAGGATTTATCTCACATGCATATGGATGCTGCACGACTCGATGGGTTTACTGAGCTCAAACGCTCAAACGTTCAAGGTTCAATTCAGTCAGTTTCTTTTAAATAACGGTGAGGAAATATGACTTGCATTAAAACGACCACAACTTCTTTTTACTCTTTAAAAGTAGCTCAAGATTCGTTCTCCCATACCTTCAAGTTTTTTTGTCGCACTTTTTCGCCGCAATATGTACACATCACGGCCCGGTTTATACAGGAATTTGATGCGTGATCTTTGAGACTTCTTCGTTCCATTGTCTCACCACAGGCAAGGCACTCTACGTCACCATATTGACAACACATTTCATGGGCCTGATCGATAAATCAGTGAAAATGAGGTCCGAATTATTACAGCAAATTAAAGATTAAAAACTGCATGTTTTAATTTTTCAAGGCCGGTAACCGTAAATATCTCTGTTACTAGGGGTAATCGAGGCTTAGGCGAGTGCGTTCGATGTTTGTAGGACGGTA
>BLFP01003421.1:149808-159808 GCA_014634505.1 Montipora efflorescens | reverse complement strand
CAGAGAACAATGATCGTAGGGAAACTACTAATTTGAAGTTATTCATCAAGATGCAGAATGCACTTACATCGGTATGCACCGGTATGCAATTGCATACAGCACTGCACTGATAGGCCCAGATAAAGAGGCCGAAACAATACTGTCTACAGTTAGATCTAGCTCTTTGGCATTACAAAACTGAGCGCAGTCACAAGTCTTGTAGGCCTGTCATTCCTGCGTTAAAACAGATTTGCAACAATATGCAAGAATAGAAAAGGAAATTCAGTTAAAGAAGAAGTTTAAATGAAACTACTTAACTTAAAATTTCTGAATTCTCCTTTCCAATCGCAGTTTCTATCTTTGTTTTGGCAACGGCATTGGAGATCGAGTATTTCCCTTTCGCAGCATTTATCATGAAAGGACTCGTCTTGTGAAATCTGGTTGCCATCCACGGGACATCTCAGTTTTGTTTGCTTGAAAGAAGAAAAAACTGAACTTTTTTTTACTCTAATCTATTATCAATATTAAAGACCATTAACGGTTACATCATGTAATGAGAGTACATCTTTGGTAATGTAGAAGCTGCATAAATTGTTGGTCAGTTGACGTTGAGCTGGAGTAACGTTGGTTTCAACCAGGCGGGATCGGGATGAAAGTGCACATTGCTGCGGGATGACGGGATGCGGGATCGAAAAAGCCTATTTGGTACCCTCATTGAGGGGAGGTTCGAAACTGAATAGTGTCTTTTCGTTTTCGTTGAAATGCCAAGTGTTCCCCCCTTCGGTTTGTTTTGCATTCTACATGATGACGTATACCTCGAGTGGATATATCGTGAAGGATCGAGGAGTTGGGTCGACTTCGAGACGTTCAGGGACAACGATTTTTATTGGCCAAGAAAGTCACTTACAATCTTTTACACTCAATTTTATTCCTTTGCTCAGTTTTGCGGACCTTGTTTAATCCAAGACGGAATAATATTCGGACCAATATTCAAAAGCATTCAACTACTCCTCAGCCATTACTCCCCTTTTTTCAATATCTACAGGAAGATAAACAGTATCTTATGATTCTAATAGAGCTAAAGTGCGTAAAATTTGTGGCTCCTCATTTAATATCAGCACATTAAGCTTTCAAAAAGAGCTGGCCTTATGCAAAATTTAGTCTCGATATCTTAAGGTAAACTGAGCAACATAACCCATTTTGAAGGAATCAAAAGAAAATGAGTGTATAGTCATCCCATCGTGAAAAACGGATTATGCTAGGACCAAGGAAAGCTCACCGTCATTTTAACAAAGATCCGAACAATGACAACATAGTGACGACTATCCTTCTTCTTGTGACTACGTATTAATGGCCGAAGACTGATACTGCCAACGCTTAACAAGGTTACGTACCTGAAAAGTGATTCCAAACATAATTTGCAGAATCTGTGTCCGCAAGAAGTTTGCCACGGTTCGTTAAAAACAGTCTTGCAAATTGGACATGAAAGACTTTCATCTGGGTTATTGACAAAGTTAGCCATAGTAGTGTATATCGAGATAATCGATGTCTCCTGCACTGACAACTTCTGAGGCTATCGTAATTTAATAATTTTCCCATCACCGATTTAATTTGTCTTGCTAATTTAAGGGTTTCTCCCCTGTTTTACATGTTCCCCTTGTTTTACATGTTTCACATGGATATGGACTCCTGTACTTAATCATGCACAAGGTTATCACGTTCGCCATGAAAAAAGACATGTTACCATCCATGTAACAATCAAAAGCGAAAAACAAAGCCAACGAAAGAAAAAATTGCAAGAAATGGCTTTAAGCTGTCCACGAGCTGAATTTGAAAGACTTGCAAAGTAAAATGTTTGGGATTCGATTCGATAAGGCAACCGTCCGTAAAACCCTTTATTTCTTGTAATGATGCTCCGTGAATTAAATTTGTCTATACAGATTTTTTTTGAGGAAGTATTGTCACGAGACGAAAGCCAAGTACCGCTTACAACACCACTGTTAGCTGGTTCTACAATTCGTTTCATTAATTTAATAAGCTTCCCTATCAGCGCTGCAGCTCAAATCAAACAAACGAGCTACCGCAGTTTACTATTAGCATGCAATTCATTATCTTGATCCCGGCCGCATACACACAGAAGTAAGTGGAACTTAACAACACTGCTCATATATCTCTTTTGATATCAAAAGTGAATAGTGTGCTAACCATAGTCAGTGTACTAACTATGGTTTAACATCCCGTTGTTATATCGCGAAAGTGATGCGCCGGCAGCGAAAGATACCGGAAGTCTAGTGTTCGCCTGATGGAAAGTTTCTCCCCAAAAAATGAAGCTATTTCAGTATGAAATAGTATGAAATAATTTAGTCAGCACAGTGAATGAGAGAAAATATCCAGTACGTTCCGATTGTTAAATTTGACATCCGGCTCACTATTAATATCCCTCCGATGATCATGAGAATTGTTCCAGGGGTCTTCCCCGTCATCATTTGATTTACGTGACAAAAAACGTCAATAAATAAATGTCCACGGTAATGCACTTTGTCACGATAACCCGCAAAATTGCTCTTCTCAAAAAGCACCCGTAATTTAAAGTGCCACAGTGAAAAGGAAAAACCTAATTTTCTTTTACACGTACACACAATTGAATATGCTACAGACTAGAATTTCGTAATTTTTAATGTTTTGCAAAATATGCAAATAAACCCCCTAACAAAGTCTAGCAATAGTAACTTCTGGGATTACGTTGCGAGAATAACAGACAAACGTCTCTGTGCTCTGATACAACTTGTCGTTGTTTCTGATCAGGTGTAACCTGCGTAGCAAACGTTTCCGTAGTTGTTCTGACCGCGTGAAAGGTGGGGCGAGATACATTTTTCGTTGTTATGCGTCGATCAAATGGAGACTTCAACATTCCCCCACCCCCCCGGGAAAACCCCGGGCATTTGACTATCTTCTGCGCCCGAAGAGTGGGGAATTTGACCTTTGCCTGCGTGGGGTGGGGAAAATTGAACTTTCAAATGAATTTCTTTTCGGGCGCCGAAGTTGCTAACAGTTATAAAACACGCGATTGGACGAGATGGAAGAGTTTAAAGAAAGAGATGTAGCATTTGTGAGCGATTGGGTTACAAAAAAGGTCTTTAAAAGGTCTTTATTAAAGACAGGGGGAGCCGACGACGATTGTTCTTTAGTAGGGCATTTGAACACCATTTTGGCCCGAGGGAGCGGGAATTTGAACGATCCAATATTCAAAAGTTCAAATGCCCGGGCTTGCCCGGGAGGGGGGGATGTTGAAGTTTCGAGTTGATCGCCGCATTAGCCTGCGAACGCAGACGTAAATACGGAAATAAATCTTTAGAGTTCTCAGAAACGTGCATACTTCCATGCTGTCTGCAAAACGTTTGTTGAGAGGGTCCATCCGGTGAATCTTCCGTACTCACTGCTACATCCATAGACGATACTTTCGATTCCATTACGGGCCTGTAGCTACCAACAAACGCAATTGTCAGAGGTAAAATCGATCAAGACACGACGTAATCTGTTTCAACCAATCAACTGAATGAACTTCAATCCCTAGAAAATTAAAGCGCTCGCTGTCAAATTATCGCTTAATTTTTCGATTTTCTACCTTTCTTTAATTAATAGGTAATCACATGATTTCGAATATAATTAAAACTGCTAGGTGTTGTAATCCAGGACAACCTCAAATGGAACTCACACATGTCAAGTGTACTCAAGAAAGCTAAAAAACGTATCTATCATATTAGAGCATGTAAGAAAGCCCATCTTCCTGATGAAGTTGGCCTCAAGACCTACACAACAAAAATTAGACCTTTGCTTGAGTATGCGTGCCCTACTTGGGGAGGTATTCCTGACTATCTTTCCCTGGAGCTTCAAAGAGTACAGGACCGTTGTTTAAAGATCCTCGGCCTTCCAAAAGATGTCCTCGAAACACTAGCAAGTAGAAGAAGCAACCTTACCAAAAACGAGCTGTAACGGATGATGAGGAGCGATACCTTTAAACACTTATTTAAACAATCTGATCGTAGCTATAATCTCAGACACAAAAAATGTAATCAAGTGCCCTTATCACGTACAGTGAGACACCAGCAATCATTTGTCCCAAGGTTAGACTATAGTAACTTTTAGATCTTATTATTACATTATATATGCACTTTTTATTATTATATATATACTATGTACTACATTTGTAAAAACACATTAATTCTATTAGTTATTGCCATTGTGTTTGAATAAAGTTTATTATTATTATTATTATTATTATTATTATTATTATTATTATTATTATTATAAATAAGCTGCACTTGTAAATTTTTTACACTGCAAATTACACGCGCCCGTAATTTTGTTACTCCGAAAAATTTACTCTTTCTTGTGTATCCCAAATTGCACCGAAAATCATGATCATGTGATAGCCTAATACTAATTCACTTCTCTAACTGCAGATGGAATAAATGTAACTCTCGCACATTTTATCGTCATCACATACAAGATATTTTAAGAAAAACTATGTTAGTTACTACGTCCTAACCTCTGTAAGCACGGTGCCTTTCCTCCGAAAACTTTACGGTGCCTTTCCTCCGAAAGATCTTCGGTGCAATTTGGGATACACTGTACATGTGCTTCTGGCACACCAGACAACAATTTGTTGCATGTGTCGCACTTTAATAAATGCCACCCTTGTTGTAATTTGCACCTGCTGCATCTTGCAATAAACTGTCCATCGCAGTTCGCAATAAAATAAGCGGTTAGTCGTTTTAAGGGGAGTCGTATACCTTTGGATTCAAGTGTTTGGCCCCTGTCGATTAGAAATGCTTCTCGGGCTTTGCGCGTGGAGTCACGAGACATGCCAGATGTGTGGATTAGTTCCAATGGAAGGAGTTCCATGTCGTGAGGTTATTGCTGGTGAAATGTTCAGAAACAGTTTGTCTTGAAAAAGAAGTGAGTCTGTCAACGCCAACCTCGTCAACGACAATGGAGACCCTGGGAACGAGGTTGTGTCAACGGGACGTCGGTGTTCCTTGAAACTATTTCTTATTGCTTTCACTTTCTAACAACCTCGGCGACATACTTGTCAATTCCACATTACCTACCAACCAAATGCGGAACTAACTGCCTCACATGCAATTACGTACATAACTGACGGAAGAACTGACTACACATTTTCGGCTACTAGGGAGACATTGGACGATTGGAACTCACCCACGCATCTCGTGACTCCGTGCGCAAAGCCCGAGAAGTGTTTCTAATCGACAGGGGACAAACACTTGAACTCAAACGAAAAAATTATATTTATCTGTAACCCTATACATATATCTAGAGTATATACTCAAAAACCCCCGGTTATTGCATTGCTAGCTTTCTAATTGCATGGCTCGCCAAATCCCGGTTATCAACGAATAACAGAGGTTTTGGAAAGGAGTGTGTCCAAAACATTTCGGCGTGAAGTTTAAGTTTTGTACCGACAAAATGGTTGAAAACAACAAGTTTCTCCCTCGGAAATTACTTATGCCAAGTTTGCCAACTTTCTAGGTAGAACCACTGATGACGTCATCAATTTGATAAGAAATTTGCATAACAAAAAACTGAAATATCTCTCAAACGAAACAAGATATTTCGATACGAAAAAGGCCATTCTTCATTATTTTGAAAACCCTTTTAAATAGGCATTAATCATATTTTACTTCATAGGCAATTTAAAGTAATCGTTGTCGTACTGATAAAACGGTTTGAGAACAAAATAATTAGAGCTTTCGAACCTCACTTAAGTAAATTAAAGCACGGGCCCAAACCTGGCCCCAAATTATTGCACAAAAAAGTAAAGGGGTGGTCTAACTTCTGAAGATTTACTAATAACAACCTAAGACTTTCGCAGACTAATTTCGTTACAAACATTCTTACATTGATGTGGATGACGTATGCAAATGAGGTCAAGTGACTTGTTACGACCACAAAACTCAAAATAAAAAACGGCGACAGTTTATGCTAAAATTTATTTCACTTCCCTACGATTATATTAGTCAAAATGATAAAAGAAAACGAACCCTTGGCCTTTGTTAAATATGTTCCCTATGGAAAGTGATTGCTTTTTCCGGACATTTATTCAAAGTTATCTTGAAATGTTCAAGCACAGAAATGATGTACCCAATAGTGTTAACATCATAAAGGTAATCCAGCCACCGGAAAATGATAAAAAATGTTGCCGTTTAGCTGAGAAGATTTCTGTGCTACAAATAACGTTGATATGCCACGTGATAATGTTATATAAAATGGATCAATGGTTAGACTACCCCCTCACTCATTTTCACATGATAGATCTGGGCCCAGGCCTTAATTAATTCACCTAGAGCAACACATTGAGCTGCAAGTTATCAAAGGTTGGCGAAATTTGATTGAGATCACACTTGGCCTTCTTTGTCTTCATTGGTGTGTTTATAGTACTATGATAACTCAAAAAGTACGCGTGCTCTCATTGGTGAATAGGTGTGTTTCCAAGGGAGTGTGTAAACATGGCCCACGTCACGCCTCGGTTTTGATCAGGTTTTGCAAAAGCAGAAAACGTTGTCCAATGCTAATAAAAGTAAACGTCAACCGGATTCATTGCTTTAGCAACGGCTTCTGGATGAAAGCAAGTTAAATATCGTAAAGGAATTGAAAGTGAATCGATATGGTTTTTGACCACGGGTTTGTATATAAACCACTCTTAGTTCAGCAAACAGCTGAACAAGAAAAGTCTCTGACATTTTCGTCACCACAGTAGAATAGAATAGAAAAGAATAGATACACAATGAGCATCAAAGCTAAAAAGATTGTGGGGTCGTGTACGTAACAAAATAGTTACTCGTCCTATTAAAAACTATTAATTATAACTAAAACACATCTTTAAAAACACTCTACTAGATAACAATTCTTAAAATGCGAACTAAGGGTGCGTTCGATTGACCGTATTCCGGAATAAGAATGCATGGAATATAAGGTAGAAATCCTTCGTTTTTACGGTGATTCAAATACAAATTGTCAAACATCCGCTAAAATGCTATTTTAAACACATTTTTGTTGTCCTTGCTGCTTCAAAACGCGCCAAACATACCGTTTTAATTATCACTCCACGTATTCTTATTCCGGAATAGGGTCAATCGAACGCGCCCTAAGTAAGAAACTAATACAATCAAACATTACAGTTTACGATTTTTTTACTCATCTCTACTTAAAAATACGTGTCATCAGTTAATCTGTTCCTCACCGTCGAACCCGATAAACTAGTGAAAGTAAAGCTCCTGAAGTGATCATTTCTCCTGAGTAGTATACGAAGTTTCTTGACGTCCATACTACCTACATTTCTTATATAACAAAGTTCCATACCACTGAACCTCGATATACCGATGAGTCTCTAAACAATCTACTATTGAATCTAGGTGTCGTGATTGTTTCTTGATAGACCCTCCATCAAAAGCCGAAATTGAAAGAGCTGTGAAGAAGCTGAAAGCCAACAGGGCAGCCGGCCCAGACGAGATACCTCCCGAGGCCTTGAACGCAGACACAACCATGACAAGCAAGGCACTACATGCTCTCTTCAAGAAAATCTGGACCTCAGAAGAAATGCCCAATGGCTGGAAGCACGGACACCTGATAAAGTTACCCAAGAAGGGGAACCTCAAAGAATGCTCTAAGTGGAGAGGAATCACACTCTAGTCGGTACCAGGGAAGGTCTTCAGCAGAATCCTATTGGAGAGGATCAAGACAGAAGTGGAGAAGGAGCACGTACTACGCGACGAACAAGCAGGCTTTCGGCAAGAACGATCGAACACGGACCATGTGCCTCCCGCTTCCTGAACTACCAATGATCCGCACGTGTAAAAGAGATGAGTTGAGTTTTTGTAAAAATGTGCGTGACAAAGGGATGTTGTTGAACGTTCTGAATGTAAAATTGGAGAATAAAGTTGTACAAAACGAACCAGTAGAGTTTTATCGTCGCCCAGCAGCGACAGACCAAATCGCAACACTCCGCAATATCATTGAAAAGAGCCTTGAATGGAACGCCACCTTGTATACCATCTTTGTGGACTTTGAAAAGGCCTTCGATAGCGTGGATGGAGACACATTGTGGAAGCTGCTGGCCTACTATGGCATCCCGGAGAAGATCATTAAGCTGATCAGAATGCCTTTTGAACCATCAACATGCCAAGTGGTCCACAACGGCTCTTTGACTGAACCCTTCACCATCACAACCGGAGTTCGACAAGGGTGCTTGCTATCACCTTTTTCATTTTTGATTGTTATTGTTTGGATCATGTGCGAGACCACAAAAGACAAGAAGAGAGGGCTGCAGTGGTCATTGATGGAGCAGCTAGAGGACATTGACTATGCAGACGACATCACCTTAATTTCGCAACGACACACAGACATGAAGGAGAAGCTACTCAAGCTTGACGAAGAAGCTAGGAACACGGGACTGAAGATCAACGTGAAAAAAACGAAGAGTTTGAGGCTCAACCACACAAGCGTAGTTACATTCACCATCCGGCAGGACACCATCGAGGAAGTTCAAGACTTTGCCTACCTGGGCAGCACTGTGTCCACAGAAGGCGGAACTGATCAGGACATCCGCATTCGGATAGGAAAAGCTGCAGAAGTCTTCAATACCCTTCGACCCATCTGGCGATCAACAAAACTGTCCCTCAACACGAAGCTTCGTATCTACACTCCAATGTGAAAATCGTCCTTCTATACGGCTGTGAAACTTGGAGAGTGCTGAAGTCATCGATGGCCAACATACAAGTCTTTGTGAACCGCTGCCTCCGCCAGATCCTTGGAGTGCGGTGGTACGACAGGCTGAGAAATTCGCTCTGACGAAGGGTTAACGCTCGAAACGTCAGCTTTTAGAATCTCTGTACGGTGGCCAATTTACATTATCAACTCCGTTGATAAAACCAAATTTTTGTGTACTACTTCCCCACCGACGCAGCACCACAGTTTCTTTAGAAACTACCCCTTCATTCATGAGAAATGAAGAGCTGTGGAGCACATCCCAAGAGCCAATCGAGCAACAGATCAAGAGACGCAAGTGGCGCTGGCTTGGACACACGCTAAGGGAAACCTACAGACAACGTCACACGAAGAGGGCTACGGTGGACACCCCAAGGTAAGTGCAAACGAGGACGGCCGAAGACCACCTGGCGGCGCTCAACTGAAGCCGAGGGGAGGCGGAACGCCAAGGGCCTTTAACTTCAGAAGAAGGATGTTGTGGTCAATCTTGTCAAAGGCCTTTGAGAAATCAATCATGCAAGATCTGATTGTTACGCCTTGGGAATTATCGAGTGCATTGAGCCAGTTGTGCAACAAGTTGATCAAGGCATGTGTGGTACTGCAGTGTTTAGTGTTCCCAAATTGGAAAGAGTCGATGTAGGGTCTAATATAGTGTAGCAGCCAGCGAGAAACAAACCGTTCTAAGATTTTACTCAGAACTGGAGTCAAGGAAATAGGCCACAAATCCGACTCAGTTGATCTGGGCTTTGGTACCTTGGGGACTGGGATTACGTCAGCACATTTCCAGATCGCAGGAACAGATCCATGTCTGATGCTAGTATTGAAGATAGAGCAAATTGGGTTCGCTAAAATTGGGGCACATGTCTTCAGAACGCGGTGAGCCTCTAAACAATCTACTATTGAATATGGGTGTCGGGATTGTTTCTTGATTTCTTAGTGAATAACTCTTCTTGATCTCTTCCGTCAAGTAATAACACCTCAGTGTCATGACGTTTTCTTTTTGCCGAAGCTTTCAGTGTCGTTGTATGTCACTGTCACGCTGAGGTCTACAAGGAGACAGGCGTATTCGCTCCCAAATTCAACTACGAGCTCCCTCGCATCCATCCACTGAAGAGGTGTATGACAACTGCAGACTGCCTGCAAATAGCGCTGCTAAACAGCATAAGTCCAAGCACTGACCCATTTAAAATGGTTAACTTAGTTAAACTCAGTTTATTTTCCAAGTTAAGCCGTTTGA
>BLFP01003421.1:107321-122321 GCA_014634505.1 Montipora efflorescens | reverse complement strand
TTTTACTGCTGGAAAGTGATTATTAAGCTAAGATTAAATTCTGCACAATTAAAAAATTTCTCTGGAGCAGATTCACAGCTACCTTCACAGTTGGGAAATTTTAAGGTGGCCCTCAACCCACTCGAGAAAATTTTATTAACTTTCTGTCGGATTTAACCTTGCCTGGTAATAACTTCCCAGCAGCAGAACTGGGAGTCACAGAGTATGTTTTTGATGGAAGCATTTGAAGACAAATGCATAACGCCATGCAAAGAACGTCTTTTTAGCTGTAAGAATTATTGGTGCTTCATATGATACCATAACATTTTCTGATATGTGGAGCTGTGTTTTAGGTTACATCCTTCTAATGAGACCTTTCCTTTGAGCCATCTTACATGGATGGCACAGTCGATTAGTGCGCGGCCTTGGTGCAAGAGGTCCTGAGTTCGATTCCCGGATCTCGCATTCTTGTTTCGACCTCTTTACTTTCTGTGTAGCTAAGTAGCTTTAAATACCCGTAAAACGGAGCACTGATGGAGAGGGGGGAGTAAAATGAGCGCACCGTCGACCTCAGGTTTGTCAGTTGAATTACTGTTACGAGTTATCGACGTTAACTATGGTTGCTTTACTTTACCTAAACTTTAAAATGTTTCATTTCTAATATAAATTTCCCCATCTAAAGCAAACATATGACACCATTGTTACCCAGACTTTTGCTTTTTCTGTACTGTACTGTAAGCCACATAAACTTGGCAGAACTAGCATTAATTTGGACCCACGACTGTGATGTGAAGGCATGGGTCTATTCTCAATTTTACATCACAAATGGCTTTGCATTCCTGTGTTTAACGAAATTTTGCATTACAAAGCAGTTTGTGACGTAAAATCGAGAATGGACCCATGCCTCTCGCAACATAGTTGTGGCTCCAAATTACTGCTAGTTTTGATAACTTTGCGTGTCTAGCCCAGCAGATAAAAATTCAAATTTTGAGTTAAGAATTGTAAAACAAGTGTGCTTGTAGAAGGGATATTAATATTTTAGCCAAAAAACATGAGATTAGGTACACTTTAAAGTGCACCTAACCCAAAGAAATTTATCGTAGATGCATTGTTGGGGAGAAGACGTTTAATTTAAGGTGGCTTACTCTGGTTTTTGCGAAGGAAATGATCAAGATTTTGAAATCTTTGAAATAATTGCAATTTTACTTAACAAATAAATGCAAATTAGGGGAAATGCTAAATATAGTGACCAAGCTTCTAGAGAGGGGACTAGAAACTAGACATTTCCAAGGCCTTTTTCTCAAAAATAGTCCTAGGACGAGAGTTAGAATTTTGGGAATTAGTAAACAATATGAAACCAAACCGCCAACATTTTTTAAAAAGATACATCAGACAGTTTTTCAGTTATTATCAAAATAAATGAAAATCTACAGGTATGTTTTTGCCATTTGCGAAAAACCTGTCTGACAGATTTAACTGTTTATTTCTATATATGATTATTTTTTCTCGCTAAGGAAATCCTGAAATTTTAAGGAGAGGTCGTACAGCTAGTTTGTGAGGAAAAAGCCTTTGAAATGTCTAGTTTCCAGTCCCCCTCCGGGAGCTCAGTCACTATATGTAACATTTTCCCCTGATTTGCATTTATTTGTTGGATAAATTACATTTTACTTCAATTGTAGTGACTAACACTTCAGAGGAGACATCCTCTTGCCTTAATTTCACAGATTTCAAAATCTTGATTTTTTTTCCTTCGGAAAACTGTCGTTAGCCACCTTCAAAGAAGGTCATGGCGTCACAAGAATGCTGTAAATTTATTTTCCTTTTTGACAGTCAAGTAAGAATGTGATCCTCACAAGGTATGTGCATGGAAAAACGAAATAACGTCGCAAGGATCACATTCTTGTGAGACAAGAAAAACGAAACTGGGACTGCTTGTACTATGTAATGAAACAATAGTGAATTAGATAAGAGTGTTCTTATAGCATGGGTGGGCTCTCCAGCACAGTCACAAATGATATTTTTTAAATACCCTAGAAAACGCATCCTGATGTTTAAAACAATCTCCCAGCAGGTACAGTGAGAACTCTCTTCCTGGTATTGGAAAATAGTAGGTTAAACGTAAAGTGGTTAACCCTTCTTGTATGGTGTCTCTAGGTATGTATTTCCTCCTGGCAATGATGGACTCCGAGGGTAGAGGGATCATATTGGCAGTCTACCAATTGGTGACGAGCCAGAGATATTTGGTGTGCATAACAACGCAAACATTGCTTTCTAGCTTTCCAGGTGAGAGAGAACTGACTGCTAAACTTTACAAAGTCAGTTGGCCACAGGGTTCGTGTTGGGATGCAAATCTTTTGCCTTTGTCGTTGATCAGGGCAGAGATGACACTGGACACTTCGAGTTGTTTTCTTTTCTAATTGCTCGTTTTTCTTGTGAGCTTCGTTTCCATTTTAAAAACTGATTTGTAACCACGTGGTTCAATGGTAAAATATGAAAAAGTTACACTGCTTAAAAAATATTATTGAAAAAAAGATCTTAAAATCCCAACATTTCGGCTACTAACATAAGCCTTCCTCAGGGGTAATAAAAATATATAACGAAGTGACTAGTGTATTTATAATCGCGTAGATGCCAGTAGAAAACAGAATATATTATAAAATCAGTTCTTGTCCAATAACGCCAAGGCCCTGTACTCTTGGGGCAGGTACATGCCATCATCGCGATTGAGGGGACTTTTGCATGTGTTAATTTCCCATGCCTCTAAGAGGCGTTGGGTTCGCCAACTGAGACTGGTACATAATATTATAGTCGATTCCCATGAGATAGTGTCGGCAAGTGCAGATCTCTTGGGGTGTTCTTGTTCGACCGCTTTTGGTGTTCTCTGAGCCGAGTATTGAACTTCCGTTTGGTCTCCCTGATGTAGAGTTTGTCGCAATCTTTACAAGGAATGGAACAAATTACCCAGCGCGTTTGATCTTTTGGAACGGGATCTTTCGGCTTGGGAAAAAAGATGACAACAATTTTTGCCATTGTTCTTTTCATTCTATTTATTTCAAGGCTTTCTTGTTTTCTCGTGAACCCAGTGAAACCCTTAGCGTTAGTTTAATTGTGGTGAGGGTTAAGTTACATGTAGCTGTTTATCTTGACTTGAGAACCAGCAATTTGGGTCTGGGAATCTTGAATCTTCTCGTGTTCAGAACATGCTAATCACTACGCATAAGACTCTTTAAGGAGTTATTCCACATATCACTACTGGGAGAACGAAAAACGGCATAGAACCTCTGAGGTACCCAAAAATTGAATCTATCAAGAGTTACGACAACGTCCTATGGATTACAATCTTTCAGATATGCTGCTCCTCAAGTATGGAATACGCTGCCTGTTAATGTATCAACTTCTGAATCTCTTATTGCTTTTAAGCGCGCTATTCACAATATTACTGTGTAGAGTTTTATATTTTTATCAATTTTGTCGCAATTTTTTTATATTTTATTATACTCGGAGATACTACAAGCTCTCTCTAACTACTCTCAATCCGAGTTAAAATAAAGTTTACATGTAAGTATGTAAAGTGTGACTTGATTTTCGTAGAACAGTGCTCAATACATAGAAGAAGAGCAAAGTATATATTGTGGAAGAAACAAAAAACTACAAGTTCATCCCTGCAAGCCTGTTTCGTGGTAGTCCACGTGGCCCTGTTTTGTGGTCCCCTGATGAGTGGGCGACCACAAAACAGGGTTGTATGGATAAACTTGTAGTTTATTTGCTTTTTTCTTCCACAATATGTATGAATGATGTACAACGTATGTATGTGTGTAGGGGACACTTTGTTACTAATGAATTACTTAATTTTGTGACATTAATCACTAATTGTCAGTATTCCTGGATGCAAGTGATATTGAGTTGGGGAAAAGATCAAGGGAATTAACACTTCGGGATGCTGTGTATGTAATTATGTGCATAACCCTCTGTTGGTCGTCTTTCAAAGAATTTACTTGTGCTTATTTTTTCCAAATTGCACTCGAAATCATGTGATTACCTTTACAAAATAGTCAACTACTAAGATCTTGTTATTTGCAGACTCAAGAAACTGATGCCCTGATTACTGCAGTGTCGGAGGTGCACCTGCGTTTGGCCAGTGAAGAAAGCCGTAAAACAAGCCCTGAAATTGTGTACGAATTTGCTGAAACCATCCTCTCTAAATTGCTTGCTGCTCTTGATATGGAGAAGGCAGGCAAAGCTATTTTTGAGGAAACACTGAAGTGTCGTGGATCACAAGATCTTGGAAATCTATTTGTGAGGGCAAGGTTAGTCAGAGCAATACAGAAACAAATGTGGAAGCTTTTTGCAATTTTTTTTTTGGGTTTTAAGTGTTTTTATTCGTCAGTGTAGATCTGTTCAGTCCCGTTTTTGCTCAGACATAAAAGGTGCCTTTAAACAGAGGTTTCATTAGAAGCCGGTCACCGCCGTCTGTTTGTCAGAAATTTGTCTCTTACCGCCACCTACTCTGCGTTGATTTTCACTCAAACCCTTGTAAAAGATAAGAGTGACCGCCGCTTACATTGATTACCACAGTAACTACTGCAAAAGTTATTGAAAGCCCTGCTTTAAAGGCTGGTTTTCACTAACGATGGAGTCAGAGTCGTAAGAGCGCTTTATAAATCAAAGATCGGAGTAGTAAGCGGAGTCATAAGCTTGATGGAATCGGAGTCGGAAGAATCAGAATGTTCCCATTTTCTTCCGACTCCGGTTATGACTCCATCGCTTATGATCCAGTGAAAACTAGATTGTCGGAGTCGAAGGCAGAAGCGGAAAAACTAACCAATCACAATGCTTGGAATCGAGCATTGTGATTGGTTTATTCTTCCGCTTTTGCCTCCGACTTCAACAATCTAATTTTCACTGGATCGTAAGCAATGGAGTCATAACCGGAGTCAGAAGAAAATGGGAACATTCTGATTCTTCCGACTCCGATTCCATCGAACCTATGACTCAGCTTAAGACTCGAATCTTTGATTTTCGCTAGGTCATGAGCGCTGTTACGACTCCGACTCTGTCACTACTGAAAACCAGCCTTAATTAAGGAGGCTCAAACCAGTTCAGCAGTTTCAAGAAACTACTATTTAGGTTTTTTGGATCTACACAACTTTTTCATGTAAAGGCAATATTATGGTACCATATAAAACACCAAGAATTTCTCAACAAGTTCCGTTAAAAACATGACGTAATAGGTTACCATAGCATCAAAAGAGCTATCTAATTACATCGTATTTCCTGTCTGTAAGCGCTTAGATCTCAAAAATGAATTTGGTGAATCCCAGTTTTTATTGCTGGGAAGTGATTACCAAGCTAGGATGAAACTCTCTGAAAAGTTAAAAAAATTCTTTGGTGCAGCTTCACAGCTATCTTCTCAGTTGGAAATTGCTAAGGTGGCTCTCAACCCATTCCAGAAAATTTTATCAACTCCTTAGATGATTTCACCTTGCTTGGTAATCACTTCACAGCAACAAAACTTGGAAAAGGTGTATTTGGATGGTAATGCATAACGCCATACATCATGTGATACCATAACATTTCCGTGGCAAGGAGCAGTATTGTATGGTCAAAATTGTTGAAACTGGTTTCAGCCATCTTAAAGTGCACCCAACCCAAAAAAATTAACATTTGGTCCAGTTTTGTACTAGTTGCATTTTTATTTTGCTTTGGGTGGTGGGGAAAGTTTCTTGTTGGAAATACATTGCAGGAGAAGATAATAACTGGGAGCCATTATGTATAAACGCCCCTTATCCCCATGCAAATTAAGTTGGACGATTCCGTGCATCTGTCGTATTGGAGAGCTTTATTTCCATAATTTATTAACATTTTGGTATGAATAGGCTTGTTTTATCCCACTTATTCCTCTCATTGACTTTAAAGGAACGTCGCGTGTATGACCCTCCCACCTCCCTGCAGGGAGTTCCAGCGAGTTGCTCTGGGGTCGAGGGCTCTCAGTGATAATTTATTACTGTTCCTATGAGGGTAACAACGGGTTCTTGAATGTTGTAGATGCGTTGTTGGGGAGAAGACCTTTAAGAAGGTCATGGCAACATGAGAATGCTATCAATCAGTTTTTCTTCTTTGCCTGTCAAGGAAGAACGCAATCCTTGCAAGGTGCGTGAGTAAAATACGTGAAAAACGTCGCAAGGATGGCGGTCTTGCGGTCTTGCGAAAACATTTTTCTGTAAAAGCAGATCACGCAAGAAGCGAGATATTACTTGCATGGGATGAACTGGTTTTCAAATCTTTATTGGTTGTTTGTTTTTCACAGATCACATATGGAGGACAAGTTACTGATGCTTGGGATAACCAGTGCTTGACAGCCATTTTTGGAAGATTCTTCTCGCTCACGATGGTTACAAGTTCAGGTGAGAACATAAATTGTGTCAATTTTTCCGTTTACCAAGCCCTTAGGCGTAAAAGTGAAGCCTGTATTCAAAAAAATGCTCCAAGCTTTAGCCCGTTTTTGAAAAGTGTGTAATTGTTACTAAGGAGAGTCAATTGTAGGCTTTTGAACATTCCTTTAACAAGAGAGGGTAGTTTAATGGATACGCTTCACTTTAATCCCTTTGAAATTTTCAATTTCAATGATATTCCTTGACTAGAGTACTTGGACAAGAAGTGGACCAATTTAATTCTCCCTTAAAAGTCATCAAGGTTGGTTATTACCTAAACAAGTATATTTTTTAAACAATTTTTTTAGGAGCTTGGCAGTGTTGTCTTGGCAATGCTTCAAACATTAGTGATCACAAAGGATAGGTAGATATTTCATACACCTTTTAAAAAATGATCATTGTGTCTTGTTTTCAGACTTTTTATTCTTCATTCAATGTTAAATGATTTTTTCGAATTCTCAGCTAGTGTATGTGTTGTTGGTCTAATCCGGGCTCAGGTTCAATCCGTTTGTACCTAGGTTAAATTGGTGGTCCATATTTTACCTTAGTGTAAAGCAGCTGCCAAAACTATACCTTCCCTCAAGCCCTGTCTTACGCATCTTCTTAGTGTTTTGTATCATCTTACCGGTTTCTTTATTCATACACTTAAGTCCTTTCAGCCTCGACAATAAAACACAATAAGGGAACAAAGAACTGTACTATACACTTATCGGTACTCTAACTCGGACCTTCCAGATCTCAAGTCCTGTGTCTTCACCATGACACCACATGCTCAACCCAACACAGTTCTTTTCATTGTTTACTTTTCTATTATAAGTCAGTTGATATCCTTGTATAACAACCAAAACTAATCCTAATTTTTCTCTAGGCTTAATTTAGGCTCCAAAAAAGTTTTTCAAGTGATCTGAGTGCGTATTCAACTTAGGTAAAATGAGGATCACCACTTTAACCTAGTCAAAAATGGATTCAACCTGGAAATATATTCTAGGTCCATTTTAGATGGAAGTGCAAATACGCTTGCCAACGAAACAACAAACTACCGCAACACTGAGAAATTTTATTGAACAAAATTAAAATCTTCCCATACTACTTGAATCTGGCAGATCCAAAAGACGTTTGACCTCGAGCTCGAGGTGGGAACAATGGGAAAGGACACTACTCAGAACAGCATGATGAGGGACTCTGTGATTACGACACTGATTTCTTTTAGACTTGGTGAATATGCAAGACATGGATATGTATGGATGGATGCACACGAAAATTAATGAATACGCCTTCACTTTTTCCTTCGAAATTGTCATTTTTTGTCCACTTGTCACTTGGGCTTGAAGCAATGCTTTGTGAAAGAAGCAGAAATTTGATGTTAATTTATAAGAACAAGTATGCAACTGTATTACTTTGAAAGAGATGTTTTGATTAATCAAATTGTTTTGTGTTTCAAAACAATTTATGTCTGCACTCTTTTGTCAAACTGTTTATTTTTCTTGTAACTTTAATTTGATAGTTTAGTATCTCTAGGATTTTTAGACTTATCTTCTCTTTATTTACTTTTTTAAACTAGATGTTAGAATTTAAACGTTTAGATTGAAATCTTGCTTTGCTATGGTCAATTGTTTTCAAAGTTTACCTTTTTTGTATTTTGCATTGCAGCATTGTCTCATCTTGCATATGGAGCCTCGAATGAACTATATTCCAGATTCCTCACTTTGCACTTGCCCACTGTACAAAATGTCTGGGTGTGCTGGGGTCTTCGCCCTCATTGGTAAGCACACTTACTTCCGATTTTTGCTTATTGTATTTAGATAATCTGATTTTAAAGTTGTGAATGCTGTGAAGTCCATTCCTTCTGTAGGAGATTAATAGCCCCTGCAGTAGAAAATAACCAAGAAATTACCTGCAAAATTGAGAGTTTGTCTTTTATTCAGCACTTCTCCATATAGTTGTAATAATAATGTTCTTGATGTACATTTTTTTGTCCAAGTAAAGTGGAAACATCAAGTAAATATTTGTATGAGTTGATATTGTGACACATCAAAATCGTTGAGCATCTCTAGTATGTATTTCAGCACATAACAATTTTGCAGTAACCGAATTGTGCTTCAAACAAGGTTAACAAAGTTAACAAAGTTAAGTTTTGCCTCAATCCTTCATAATGGGCGGTAATATCTTTACAATTTTAAAAATGTGCTTTTGTATTTTTAGGTCATGCTACAAACTACGTTGTTGCTGTTTATCTGCCAACTGATGTACTGTCCAACTTTGCCTGAAAAAATGAAACTTCACTTATCGCCTCAGCTTTTAAAGTTATTCAGACTGCGTTTCTGTGAAATCAATTCATATGTTGTAAGAAGATTACTTACTATCATTGATAGGTAAAGGAGATCTTATTGAGAACACATTTCTATAGGTTTTGTTTTTGATAATCACCGTTTCAAAGCAAGACATTTTCTTCTCGATTTTATTGTTAATATTTAAGGTGGAATGTTTCCATGAGTCGCTTTCCAAGACACTGTATAAATACTTCATTTCTGACAGTGTGAAGTTAGGAAGAGTCCTGTACATTTTAGATGTGACATTAAAATGCATATAGTGGGACAGACTTGTGTTTTTTTGTGTTTGGAAAAAATCTTGTGGAAAAAGAATATATCCTTTAAATGGACAGGGATTTAGTAATACACATGTAATGGATGAATATGCATGAATGGATTGGAATTTATGAATATGCATGAAATGAACTGGAATTTATAAATATGCATGAAATCAATGAATATGCATAAAATGAACTGGGATTTATAAATATGCATGAAATGTACTGGGATTTAAAAATTTTGATGAAATCGATGAATATGCATGAATTGAGCTGGAATTTATAAATATGCATGAAATCGATGAATATGCATGAATTGAACTGGGATTTATAAATATGCATGAAATCAATGAATATGCATGAATTGAACTGGGATTTATAAATATGCATGAAATCAATGAATATGCATGAATTGAACTGGGATTTATAAATATGCATGAAATCAATAAATATGCATGAATTCAACTGGAATTTATAAATATGCATAAATTGCACTGGCATTTATAAATATGCATGAAATGTACTGGGATTTAAAGATGTTGATGAAATCGATGAATATGCATGAATTGAACTGGGATTTATAAATATGCATGAAATCGATGAATATGCATGAATTGAAGTGGGATTTATGAATATGCATGAATTGGACTGGTATTTATAAATATGCATGAAATCAATGAATATGCATGAGTTGAACTGGGATCTATAAATATGCATGAAATCTATAAATATGCATGAATTGGATTGTAATTTATAAATATGCGTAAATTGAACTGGAATTTATAAATATGCATGAAATCAATGAATATGCATGAAATGGACTGGAATTTATAAATATGCATGAAATCAATGAATATGCATAAAATGAACTGGGATTTATAAATATGCATGAAATCGATGAATATGCATGAATTGAGCTGGAAATTGATGAATTTGCATGAATTGAACTGGGATTTATAAATATGCATAAATTGCACTGGCATTTATAAATATGCATGAAATTGATGAATATGCATGAAATTGATGAATATGCATGAATTGAACTGGAATTTATAAATATGCATGAGTTCAACTGGGGTTTATAAATATGCATGAATCCAATGAATATGCATGAATTGAACTGGAATTTATAAATATGCATGAAAGCAATGAATATGCATGAATTGGACTGGTATTTATAAATATGCATGAAATCAATGAATATTCATGAATTGAACTGGGATTTATAAATATGCATGAAATCTATAAATATGCATGAATTGGATTGGAATTTATAAATATGCATGAATTGAACTGGAATTTATAAATATGCATGAAATCGATGAATATGCATGAATGGAGTGGAATTTGAAAATATGCATGAAATGAACTGGAATCAATGAGTGCACGAAAAGAACTGCAATTAATGAAAATGCATGAAATGGACTGGAATCTATAAATGTAAAACAAAATTGATTAATATGTGTGAAAATTAATGAATATGGCTAAAAATAACGGATATGCATGAAATGAACAAGAATAGATGATATTAGCGATAAAAGACGAATGGACGCAATTGATATGTATGAAATAGTCGACAAGGAAGAGAATAATTGTAAGTAAATAAATGAAGAGGACATATTAGGTAAGTCATAATGATTTGGCAGTGAATGATGATGAACAGGGTATGGTAATTACTGATTAATAATAATAATAATCAGTTTTAATGGATGGAATTAAATCATGTAAATGAATAATTAGAAATGTGACGATGAATGGTTTGGATTAATGGTGAAGGTGAAATATCAATAATGGATAATAACGGAAATGAATGTTCGGTGTTGGAGCATACAAGAAATAGACCCAATTGGCTAACTCGAAGTTGTACCCAATTCAAACCCTTTGGTAATAAAAACGTTTTGTTCCAGATATTTCCATATCATTTTAATGCTACAGAATCATGCAACTACAATACAAAGAATCTTAGTCCTGGGAGATTTGAGTTGGGTACAACATTGAGTTAGCAGACTAGGTCTATTGATCATGAATCAAAGCAAGTATTTACCAGGTTCCCACAATGTGATCTTTCACTTAAGCCTTTGGGTGGGTGGGTGGGTCATATAGCAGTTGTTGTAACATCTGGCCTGCTATCAGCAGCTAAAGCAAAAACAAATGTAAATACGTGTGTTACTTACATTTTATATATGATTAGAAGCTACCATAATACCGAGTAATGGCCAACAAACATAATTTGTATCGCTCGCCTTGGGTAAGCTCGTTACAAAGTTTTCTGGTTAAGATTCTAACTGTTCTTTCATTTAAAAGAAAATTATCTTTGCATTTCATTAATTCCTGTTAAGTTGCACTAATAATTGTTATACTTGGTATTTCTGCGATATTTATTTTTTTTCCGTAAATACTTATGTTTGCTTATTTAGTTGTTACTGTATACATATGTAAGAAGTAATTTTCCATTTGTTCTGTAATCTTCTCTCTTAATAAAGTGTGTAAAAGAAACTAATTCAGTTAAATACGGCAATACCCTTTTCCTGACTATGTACATATTTTCAATTAATAAATGGTGGTCTTCCAACTAGTTGAGCTTTTTAGTTATTTTGGGAGACCAGCCACTGTTTGTATTTTTAATTCACGTATTTGTTATATAGCTAGCTAGTTTACAGTGCAAATAAATTGTTGTTGTTGTTGTTGTATATTTCGGTTTTGGTCTACTCTGGCTTCAAGTAATGAAATAAAGATCAAGAAAGATGTATGTGTTCCCTATGGAAAAATAGTTAACTCAAAAATAATATTTAGTTATTTTTTGAGAAGTGGTAAAAGATACGTAGACTTTTAAGTGACAACAGTTTTTTACATTTTAAAATTGGTTTTAACGTGGAGAGGGGAAAACGTTAAAAAAATTATTTTATGTTAAACTTAAGAATTGAATTACTGTAAAAACGTTGGACAAATTAAAATGCATTTAAAGAAAACGGCCATTTAAAAATATTGAGCTTGCTTATCATTTGTTAATTGGCTGCGTTAACGTGTATTATGTTATTTATTTATGATTTAGATTTCCAGAATATGAGGAATTACATGACTATTAAACTAGTCTATCAAGGATAAGAGAAAATAAGGGATTTCGAGAAAATGGAAATGCAATGTTCTTAGAGGCAAACGATAATGCTGATGTGCAAGGAGGGAGGGAGGGGTACTGATTAGAGTACATGTCCTCATGAAAATATGATGACGACTTGCCGATTGTCATGGACGGTTTGTAAAAAAAGTGCATAGTAGCCAATAAAGATTTAGTATACTAATCAACTAGCGTTCATCTAAACCACGACACATTCGTCAAGGTGAAATTGGTTCAACAGCAGAGAGGGTTATGGAGTTCTGTCTGTCTTAAGTGTTTAATTTACGAAAGAAAGAAGGAACCAAGGGATTTCGAGATAATGGAAATTCAATGGTCTTATGTATAAAAAGATAAAGCTTCTGTACAAGGAAGGAGTGGTTAGGGAGGGGGATGGGTACAGTTAGAGTACATGTCCTCATGAAAATATGATGACTTTCAGGTTATCATGCAAAGTCCACAAAAAAGTGAATGGTATCCACTAAAGATTACGGGCGTTTTTCATTTACAAAAAAATTCCGGAAAAACGTGTTCCATTTAACGCAGGTCCGTTCGCCGCTCAGTGATTGCAATTTTACGCGCCAAAATTTAAAAATGTGGCCGTTAATAGCCTGGAAGTGGTAAGACCTTTCAAAAGTTGTAAATGGAACACATATCCATCGGAAAGTTTCCAACGACAAAACAGGACTACCTTTTTAGAAGTTCCGCTTATTCCGGAAATTTTCCAGTGAAACGAACCCAAAACGTGTGTTCCATTTACATCCCGACCGGAATTTTCGGAATTTCTTGGTAAATGGAAAACGCCCTACTTATCGACTAACAGAAAAGGTAATGAATGCCTCATTGATGGTGAGATGTTTTTTTGGGGTTTGAGTTGGGATGAATGGCAGGGGTTGGGGACAGTCACACAACTGAACAGAGGGTTGACGAAAGAGGGATTGAGCTCTATCTATCTTCAAAATCCAACGGTTCTTAAATATTTCCTGTTTTTATACGTATTAATTACTATCAGTGTATTTCATGATGTACGTTAGTAATGGCTTCCGATGTTTAGTTTCAGTTTTAGCGTTTACTTGCAAGAATAATTATTTGCTTTAACATTTTAAAATATCTAACCTATATTGTAAAAAAATACTATTTTAAAAGAAATAGAAAATTTAATGCTTTGCAGTCAATTGGAAGAAACATGTTTATTTTGACATGTCTACAGCCGTCATAATTCACGAGTACCAAGGAAAGCACGCACAATTTAGCAATGACAGGAAGTTGTACTTACAGCCTGAATCTTAGCATATGGCCTTGCAAAGTCTTGATTTTCCACTGGTTTTATTCTGCTTGAAATGTTCTGTTTGAATTTTAAATTTGGTCGAGTGAATAATAAGAGCTAGTAAATAGAAATACTTTTACATAAGGAATATAAAAATTTACTTACGTTTTGAGTAATGTTGAGAACTTTAGCTTTATCCGTAATGATAGTCATTTGTCAATTACGACGTACCTAACGAGAAACAAAAGAAGATGCTCGCAATTGTATTTAAGGTCGGTTTGAGGAGTGTCATTTGGAATTGGAACTTTGGGCTTCACGATAACTCTCCGCTGTGAAAAAGCTACGGCCAATAACAGGAAGTGAAAAAGTTGGGTTTGATGATAATGATGATGATGTCAAAACGAAATATTATGTTTTGCTCGGGAAAATAAATATTTCATTCTTACTAATTAGACAGTGAAAAACCACACTTACGTTGTGTAGGTTTCGCAATGAGCGTTACAATTTACATCTGTTCTTATCTTGCTTTCATAGGTGGCTGAAAGTTGCTTTAGCGTACTACGAGAAAAATAGCCAATAGAGTTTTAAAAATTGATGAAGGTAACTTAAATTCACCTACAGTTTGAGAGTTACCTTCGTTAGACGCTTGTTTTGAATTAAGTTGTGCTTTATGAGCACAGGTAGATATAAAGTTCAAAAAAATCTTATTGTATGCGATGAAGAAGACCTTCTTGAAAAAGGATAAGAGGCCAAAATAAAGTTTCGGAAGTAATTTTATAGAATATTAGGGAAACACAAGTATTTTATCTTCTTAGATGCTAAAGATACTTACGGCCTTTCAAGTTATGTTTTGGTTTCAGCAATGCTGTCACTCTTCTAATGAGGCTAAGGAGTTGTTACCTGGAAAAAAAAAGTTAAATTTAGTCGAGTATCAATCTAAGAAGGTAGGGAATATCTTAAGAAAAACAGTAACTACAAAAGGATATCTTGGCAGCATTTAAACTAATCCTTGCCTATTTAACCTTACTAGTGCTTTCGTTTTTGTGCAATACTTACTCTTCTTCTTAGTATCTACCTTTCCAAAGTAAATAATTTAAAATTTCGCTCTACAGGCTGTACATGTTTTAATTTATGATGAAAAAAAATTACGCTGTAATATTTTCAAAAATATTCTTGATTTTGCGAGTTATTTTCTTGGTCAGACATTAGATGACAAAATTTTAATATCACAAGAGTAAGGGTATATCTTTAAAGAATTATGGTGAGGTTGTTCAAATGAGAAAAATTGGTAAGGATGATTGAAGAAGAATTATCAAAAACGTAAGACTTTGGGATTTAAGTGGTATTTGTTGGCGTTTCATTAAATCTTTCTTGAAATCGTTATTTGTTTATTGGCTGTGTTGAAGTGTTACTATAAGATGTCTCAATTTTGAAGTACCATAACATAGATCACGACGGAAAAGTGTGTACGGAGAATGGAAAGGAAAGTGATCAAAAGATTTCGAGGAAATAAAAATCGCGTTATGACCTCATATAGGTATTACAAAAGTACTGTGCTACTGGGGTTAGAGGGGGGAGGGTGAATGGTCAATTGAGGAGGAAGGGAGTAGGGGAGGGAGACCAA
>BLFP01003421.1:78684-103684 GCA_014634505.1 Montipora efflorescens | reverse complement strand
AATGCTGAGGAAAATCGAAAAAATTGTTGTTATAGATGAAGAGGCTCTAGGCTGATTGCACTTTGGACGAGGACAAGAATGTAAATTCTGCATTTGTATTTAAACTGAATATGTGAAAGAACACATTAACTGTTTATTGAAAGACGATAGTACGTTCAGTTAATTCATTCATTTATCATTTATAATTGCAAGAACTTTACGTGGCAAACTATTAGCATTTTGTCAAAACGATTGGTAAGGATGATTAAAGATGAATTGCCAAAACGTAAGACTTTGGGATTTAGTGGTGTTTGGTAGCTTTAAATCTTGCTTCAAATCGTTATTTGTGTATTAGCTGTGTTGAAGCATTTACCATTTTGTCGCGTCCTATTGGGATGAACCCTTTTAGGTTGTTTGGGTGTTTGGGATAGTTCCTACTGGGGTTAGAGGAGGGGGGGAAGGGTGAATGGTCAACTGAGTAGGAGAAGGGTAGAAGAGGGTCCATTAAAATTACATGTTCTTATGATACCGTGGTGTTTTTCAAATGACCTCATGTCCGTAAAAAGGATACTGTGGTACCGGGGCTGGAGGGGGAATGGTCAATGGAGGAGGAGACCGCCATTAAAATTACATGTCCTTATTATACCAAGATGATTTTCAAATTATCCTGCAAATTACTCACACATGGTATAAGACAAACAGAGGCTAATGTTCGAAAAAAGATGGCAAAAAATTGGCTATATATAGCTTCTATGCCCAGTAACCCTCATAAGATTTGTGAAAAGTACCTCCACGAGGAGCTCACAGCACTTTCTCATTGCTTTGTTTTTGTCAGTTTTTTTTTCTTTTTGAAAAAAAAAAATTTCAAAGTAAGTTGACGGGTGCCTTTCGCGCTGGAAGAAACTGGCGTTTTGGTTGAAATATTGTTTATATAAAGTGCTCGTGTTTTGGGGATTTGCGAAGGGCTCAATTTATTTGTCTAATAATTAAAAAGTTTTGTGAGCGTGGTAGCGTTGTGGGTTACAGTGGGATGATTGGCAGGGGTGGGTGGGGATAGTTAGGAGAGCGAGTATGAAGGGATGGAAGAATGGTGGGTTGAGGTTAATGACGAGATCCGTGAAGAGCGTTTAAAATTTCGTACAACTGCCATAAAGTTGGATGTTTTAATGAGTCTTAAGTTACTATAAGTTGTTCTCCTCCAGTTTTTTTGTTCCGGCTGCCAATATAATCTTCAGCTTTCCTTTAATTTTGGGTGGAGAAGGTTTTTGAGTATCAATTATGAATAGCATGGTTTATCTTAACATCGGCAGAGAAAATTGTTAAGTTTATTGCTTTAATAAAGCAGAAATAGAGAAGGTATAAGTCTGGTTAGGCGCCGTCGTTTTCAATTTTATGGCCATGCAAGTATTAGCTGCTGTTGTCGACGAGTGTCGTCTATGAACGAAAAAAGGCAAACATGATGTGGGGAGAGTGAACTTTATTGAAAAAAGGACCAAAAGATTGATAGTGCTTTGTACTTAAAGAACGAATGTTATTACCTGGTATGAAAGGTCTTCAATTTTCCATTTGCTTTTTTCTGCTTGTATGTTTACAACTGAAAAAAAAAAAAAAGAAAAGGAAATTTGCTCGGGTCACAATAGTCAGGACTCGTCAAATGTCGGCTGGAAATTATAACGTTTCCTATAACAAATGTTTTTGGAGATGAGAAACTGGCAGTTGCACTTACGATTTGAAATTGCGATGTTTGCAAATTCTGGATGACTGCCATCTGCCAATTAGAATTGCTACCCCTACAAAAGATCTGCTAGAAAAATGGGTTATATGATGATAAAATAAAATAAAAAGATCAAATACGTTAATTGCATTTCAGTTCATTTTGCTTAATGGCAAAACTGAGAAGATTGTGCTTGCTTACGTCGAAGCTTCTTAAATGGGCGTTTCAATTGACGATTACTTTCTGGCCGCTATGTTGCAAACGAAGCTGGAGCGCCTACAGGAAAATTAAAATAGAAGTATAAAATTCCACAACGGAACAAGTTGAAAAGCAAGAAATAAGCTAATTAAAATGCACTTACGGCTGGCTATGATCCTTCGAGCATTATATATTGCCATTAACGCCTGCTTTAATCTCAGGTAACTTGGGTTAGACAATGGTATTCAAGGCACCACCAATCTCGTAGAATTTACCATCATTTTAGTTAAAAAGCTAAAACTTGCTGTTTGAAGTAACCGTCACTTGGTCTTGAAAGTTCTGCTCTTTTCCTGCATCGGCCATGATCTGCTTCATCTGTACAGTCCTGGGTGTAAGTGTATAAAGTACAATTTTAAAAATATGGGTCGAGTCATATCAAATGCGTTATCCAATGAAGAGGGCAATGAAAGGCTCACTATGACAGTCTTCTAGTAATACGACTTGCTTTATTAGGGCTAGATACAGTGGTTGATCCAGGGGGAGAGGAGTCCGGACCCCCCTGTCCCTAACCGATTTTTTTTTTTACTACTTGTTTGAGTCTAAAATTCTCGCATCTGCAGGATCGCCTATTATTACTCAACTGGTTGACTTGTCTTTTGATGGAGAGCCATTATATTTTGCCACTAATCTGAAAAAAGTTTCTGTAGTGTTTTTCTGAGTAAAGGTTTGGATCCCCCCCCCCCCTATCAAAAATTCCTGGGTCCACCCCTGAGATATATAAGATTGTATCACCAATTCCTTTAAAGTAAAAAGGTTAGTATACTCGATATAAAGTCACAAGAAATACGTATCGTTGGAAAGGTAATCCACTGATCTCCCAACTTCCTAATTTCAGTTATGAATTGATGCGATATGTGAGGAGGTCATGAGGCCATGAAGTTTACAGCTGAAAATAAAAATTTGTAAAGTGAACGTTTGATAGGGCAAGAGGGTTATTTAAAGGCGTAGTTACAGATAAAGATGACTAGAGTGCTGTTCAGTAGGCGGGATATTATACTGAGATTCTATGATCCAAGATATTTTTTCCTGCAAAGCATTGATAAAAAAAAAGATTTATTCTCCATTCATGTAGAAAGGTTTGGTTCATATTTATGCTATATGGTGTAATTGTTAATTATACGAAAGAAAGGAAAGGAAAGGAACTTTGAAATAAAGTTTCTGGTCGTTCTAGAGCTGGGACACTAATTTGGGACACATTAATTAATGGAAGACAAATGTTGGTTTCTTAGGAGAGGGGAAAGCCGGAGTACCCGGGGAAAAAGCTCTCGGTGCAGAACAGAGAACGAACAAAAAACAAAGTTAATGACAGTAAGTGTGGGAATCGAACCCGGGGCACATTGGTAGGAGGCTAGTGCACTCACCACTGCGCCATGCTAGCACTCCGCCGAATCAATTACCGCACAGTAAGAATTTGTTGAATTAAGTGTTCGTGTGGGTATAGGGGTTGTAGATTGTCATTTGATCGAAGTGCGGAAATTTATCTAGAAGTAAATTTAATACAGCAATTAAGTGGCTATTTGGAAAACACGAAGTTAAGATTTAGATTTCAGTATTTAGATGTGCAATACACTTGTTTAAAAAGAAAAAAAAGGAGCTGTTATGGTAGAGGAACTGTATCATTGTGTTGTTGGTCATTGGCGTTAAGTGTTATTTGCAGTTGATTGGGTTGAAATTGAGGGGTTGGGGGAGAGATGGGTGGGTTTGTATGGAAATTAAGTGTTGTCCAAGAAGAAAAGGAAACGTTTTGATATAATGTAGAAATAAATTATTTAAACTAAAATTACATAAAAATGAAGTCAAAGCCTAATTGTGTTTGAAGGCAATGTACGATGGAGTAGCATGTAACGTCTGGAGGGTTTTGAATTGGGACTGACAAGATAAGAGTGTTGGATCTATCACTTCGTGGTTTTGCTTCAGCACAGTCACAAATGGATTTATTTTTAGATGAACTGTGCTCAAATCAAACAGGAGCACCAATTTTAAGCAATTAGAAGAAGCGCGTCACGTGTGACTGCTTCTACCATGTTTTTTTTTTAGACATGACAACTGGTTTTCGCAGGAACGGAAATTCTAAAAATAGCCTCATTTGTGACTGTGGTGGGGAGTCCACCCATGCCATAACACTCGTATCTAATTCACTCTTGGGACTAACTGAAAGGAAGAGGGTTGGGTGATAAATAATTTGTGGAGGGAAGAGGGGGTCGAGATGGGCATTTTAGGCGAAATGTCCTCATGAATGAAGTGGAAGGGAAACGAGTCTCTAACTGTGGCGTCATAGTCCATTTGCGAGGATAGGGTCGACAGGCGTAGAAGTAGTAAGGTGGGGGGGAGGGGGCGGTGGCGGGGGGATTTTTGGCGATAGGGATGGGTTATGGGAAATATTATAAGGGGTTTTCGTGGTTCTAAAAACGATGGGGAGTTGAAGTGACATAGTTTTTCAAAAAAGGTTCACTAGTAGTAATTTGGGGCCCAAACAAAGTAAGCTACTAAACGTATCAAATGCTTTAGTGTACAATAATAATAATAGGTAGAAATGGGTTACTTGAGGGGAGATGTTTATTTGTACATCCAGAGTTTAGTTTCCATTCCTGGTTTTAAGATTGGAATTAATGGTTTTGAGATTGGCCAAGAATAGAATTAAAATTCATTGACTGGTGTCTGTGGAGGTATTGTAAAAATGCATTAAAATGGAATAAGGCAGTTGATTAAAGTAGACGAAGGAGATGGGCATGATGATTGTGTTAAGTCTTCTTTAATTGGTTTAGTGGCCTTATTATTTTTATACTCATTGTTTTACAAATTATTATGAGTGGGGTTGTGCAGAAAAGAGGAAAAGAAAAAGAGAGAGACGGGAAGGATTTTGGAAAATAAAGTTAAATTATCGTGTGAAGTTCGGGAAATAAATAATGTTGTGCTGTTGGCTAGAAATATAAACACTAAATTGTGATAGATTTATCGATGATCTCTTGTCGTTGTGTCCAAGGTTCTCTGAGCAGTTTTTTTTAGGGCTCTGGTCGTGTTGTTTTCTGTGGTCGGTAGTTGTAGGGTAAAGAAATAAGTACATTCTCAAAGCATTGATTAGTTACATTAGTAGGGCGAGTTTTATTGTAATAATACGAAGAGACGTGGCCGAAATTCAAAATGATTGTAAGGAGGCTATTAAATGAGATAGCCACTTTGTAGATGAGTTACCTTGTGTGTGTGACAAGTGAAGAACGACATTTGCCGGGTGCGGATAAGACGTTTTCTGAATATGGAGCGAATAACGAGAAACAAATATTTAAGATCAGATTGAGCTGATGAAGTGAGAGTGAAGAAGTACTTACAGTTCCATGTTTGCAGTCCCCGAAAACGGTGTAAGATTCTACTGCTGAAATTACTGGTAAGAAGAAGCGAATTTAGTGTGAATGTTTTATAGGGTATAAGTTTAGGGTAGTAACGAAAAATATGCTTATGGTTCCCATGGCAAATGCTGGAGCTTCATATATCTACAGACTGGTTTTTCCGTGGTCTCTCCGTTTTGTAGCAATTCTTATGGGAACTATGGCCGGAAAAACAAAAGTTTTCGTTATTATCAACTGAATTATCCAATAGAATTAAAAATAATTAGAATAAAATAACTTAAACTTGCAGTTTCATTGAGAATTATCTCCGTTTAGACGCCTGTTTCGAATTACGTTTTGCTTTATGAGCATAAGTAGATATAAAGTTGACTTCCGAAGAACTTGTTATATGCATATGCGATGAAGAAGGCCAGATTAAGAGCACTTACGTGCCTCTTTAAACGGGAAAAATGCCTTCCTGAATAAAAATAAAGACAAAAAGAAAGTTTCTAAAGTAATTGTATTACATGTTAGGCAAACAATAAGTATTTATCTACTTTAGGTGATGAAAATACTTACGGCCTTTCAAGTTATTTATTGCTGTCATTCTTCTAATGAGGCTAAGGAGTCGATACCTAAAAATAAAAGATGGGTTCCATTGACAAAGAGGCCATTTCAGTTTATGAATTTAGTTGAGTAGTAATCTAAGAGGGTAGGGAGTATCTTGAAACAAACAGTAACTATGAAAGGATATCTTGGGAGCATTTAAACTAGTTCTTACTATACTGACCTTACGATTACTTTCGTTTTTGTGCAATACTTTTTATTTTTCTCAGTTACCTTTCCAAGGTAAAACAATTTTTGCTCTACAGGCTGTATATGTTTTAATATATGATGAAAAAAAATACACTCTAATAGTTTCCAAAATATTCTTGATTTTGCGAGTTATTTCCTTGCTCAGTAGATGATGAAATTTGAATATAACTGGAACTGAAGGGGATATTTTTTAAAAAAATTATGGTGAGGTTGCTCGAATGAGATTAATATTTTTTTCACCTTTTTATGATTAATTTATTATTATTCCGTAATTGCAAGAACCTTACGTGGCAAATTATTTAATTTAGTATTCTTTCAAAAACAATTGGTAAGGATGATTGTAGAAGAGTTGTTAAAAATTAAGACTTTGGGACTTAAAAAAGTGGTGTTGGGTAGCGTTTAAATCTTGCTTCAAATCGTTATTTGTTTATTGGCTGTGTTGAACTGTTACTTTAAGATTTTGTCTCATTTTTAAGCACCATAACGTACATCACGAGGGAAAAGTGATCAAGAGATTTTGGAGATAACGTAATTGCTTCATGTACGTAAAAAGGGTACTGTGCTAGCGGGGTTGGAGGATGGTCAATTGAGGGGGAGGGGAGTGGGGAAGGGCCACATTAACATTACATGTCCTTAGGATGCCATATTGAGGACCTCATGTACGTAAAAAGGGTACTGCATGTACCGGGGTAGGGTAAATGGTCAAATGAGTTGGAGAGGGTCCATTAAAATTACATGTCCTTACATTTTAAGCTTTGTGTGCCCGATATTGTTGTTGGGTTAGGGTGGGAGGATTGTCAGAGGTTGGGTAGCAACATTTATGGAACTGAACAGGGAGGAATGGAAGAATGATGGGATGCGGTTAAGGAGATCTGTGCAAAGCGTTTAAGTGGCTATAAATTGTTCACTAGTTTTCTTGTCCCGTCCCGTATTATTCCTTATCAAAACTGTAGTGTTTTTGTCACTTTAAAAGGAAAATTATGAAAGGTAATTTGAAACTGCTTTAAAATCGGTTTAACGCGTATTATTTATTGTTACAACGAATAAGATGGAAAGGGAAAATGTCTAAAAATGGATTGATAAAGGGGAGCCTTTTTAGCGATATTTTCTCGGTGATAAGTGTTAAAAGAAGAGATTACACTTGTGTTAGCAGTCTCCAATAATGGCGTAGAATTGAACTGCGGGCAATAAGCCTCCATCTACGGGTAAAAAGAAGAATGTTGAGTTTAAATATGATAAGGGTATTTATTTAAACAAGGCTAGTGTAGACCAGAAACAGTACTTACTGTTTCCATGGCAATTACTGGCATTTCAGTTGTCCACATACTGGTTTATGGATAAGCGAAAGAGGCTTAAAGTCTGTGCTTTCAACTTAACGACTTATTTCACATAAAACGCGCAAAATGAGTACAAATATTTCCCGGTGTTTTACAAACTGCTCTTTTTTTGAGCAGGCGCGTCTGGTACTACTTATCAACATGGCGGAAGCAGTCAGGCTATAACAGAAATAAAACTAAATTCTTTGTTCTTGTTATAGCCTGACTGCTTCCGCCATCTTTTTTTCAGGGGCATCACAACTGATTTTCGTGGGAACAGGTTTTCTAAAAATAGACTCATTTTGTGACTGTGCTGGGGAGCCTACCCAAGCCAAAACACCTCTCTTACGTAATTTACTCTTGGTTTAACGACAGAGCCCGTAGTGAAGGACAAAATACCAAGAAAAACACATGACCTCACGAAGTCTGTCGACAAGGACAATTTTAGGAGGAATGGAGTAAATTGCAAGGTTGTCATGATGATTATGACAAACACGAAGGGACTCATTAAAATACAATAAAAAACGTTCTCTGGCTAAAAATTTTGACAGGGAATAAAAGCTTTCGGCTGTCGATCTATATACAGCCTTCCACGGATAAGACGTTGAATGTAAATTAGTGAAATATATACAGAAAAGGCGAGATAAAAGTGATAAAGAGAACAGAGTAAAAGTATGAAAAATGGTGGCTATTGTTTAAAAAGTTTGCTATACTGATTATGAATCGGCTTAGAGTTATTGTCCGCATGCTGGGTAGCAGAGGTGTGCCAGGCCTCTAGAGTTTTTCTCATACGAAAAGAGCCTTCGTCGATAACTCGAAAATGACTGAAATCAATGCGATGACCGAAAGACCACGCCTGTTTCGCAAGGGACTCGTTGAGGGTAGGGGAGGGAAAATAGAGATGGAGGAGAAAAAAAATTGAGTTAAAATGGGAATAAGACTGAAGAAACCAGGGAGAGAATGGCAAATCGACAAGTCCTAAGGTAACTCAGGAGCGTTGTGACTGGGTAGGGTCTCGTGCGTTAATTAGCTCTTATGAACCGAGCAGGAGGTCTGTATGGGAGAATCTTGAGTACAGACCGAACGCAGTGAGGTCTGTACACACGACTGAGGTCAAGTTTCTCCCATACAGACTGACTAAGCTCGGTTAATAAAGATGTTTATTATATGGCAAACAAGAACAATTTAATTCGTTTAATGTAACTGGTTTGTACTAACTGAAATTTTGCTTGCGAACTGCGATGAGTGGCGATGAGCTGAACTTAATTCTGTCAAGGTTTGCTCGCCATCCTCTCTTTTGTCATCATGCTGTTTGGCACTTCCATAAATAAATATTGGTAGAAGAAAATACTCAATATTTTTGCATTTTAGATTGCATTTTTTCACCGCAAAACGCTACGGGACTAGATGCCGGTCTAGATGGGAAAATCTAGACCGCGGTCAATATCGATTTCAGCCAATCAAATTCGTGAACTTGGTAGTTCCCAGTCCTTGTGAGACAGAACCATATAATAATATGTACTTATTAACTGAGTGGGAGGGCCGGACGAGAACATATTTTGTCCGAGGCCATGGCGCACAGCGAGGTCCGTGCGTCATGACCGAGGGCCAAGCTTGACCCCGAGGGCCTGTCAAACCTGACCTAAACTTAGTCAATAAGCATTTTATCATATGGATTCTTTTACACTCTTCATGAGCACTCAAGAATATGAAGTTTGGTCAAAACAAGTAACAAATTTGCACGGAAAATATATCTATGTTGCTTGCATTTATTTTTCTGGATGTAAATAACTTATGGATGTTTTAAAGGGACGAAATCCTTTAAAATCGCATCGCACGGAGTTGTACGTACTCTTAGTAGGGCCGTACGGGTTTTTCCGGCCCTCATGCGGGGATTTTCCTAATAGTTTTACAATGAAAGCGCGCGCGGGGCCTTACGGGACATGTGATAAACGGATGTTTTCATTTGTTACTTGTCCGCATACCTTATTTGCATTTGTCGTTTCATTCGCTTGCCCAATGACGGAGACATCGACCATGACATCGCAATTATGTGGAGTTTCCTAACGCTTTTCATGGAGATAGGATTTAGCTAAATTCCTGCATTTGAAGTAATTGAAATGAGTGCCTACGGAGTTGCTTCACATTATCCTAGGATTTGGTTTGTTCGAACTCATAGCGATAAGGATCAGACTTTTCATGTGTTTGCAAGTTTCGCCGTAGATGATTGTGGATGGAGGACATTAACTGTAGTAACGAAAACGTGATAAGTTTGTACACTTTAAAATTACAAAGAAGGTAATAACAGTGACTTTTGGAGTCACAATTTGCATCACGTCCGATGTTTAAGAAAAGAGATGAAAGGCGGTTTATTTAAGGATAAGGATACTTGACGATGACTGCAAGATCCAAATCATTCGCTCACTCATTCAAGTAGTGTGGAAAAAAAAGTTGTATTCTAGTTTGCAAAGCGCAACGACAATATACATATTTGTCAGCTGCGTCTGTTATGGTTGAAATTTGCTTTATTCTAGTCGAAAACCCGTTGAGAAATTTGGAAAGTAGAATTTTGAAGCCTTCTTAACAAGTACTTTGGTTGCCAATATTTGAGGGCTATTTTTTTTAGACATTTTAGGCGTGGGTATTCTGTGAACGCATATAGTACAGCCTGGCATAATTAATAAAAACTAGACCCTTCCACTACGGCAGAATTTACTGAAAGAGAGTTAATCCTCAAGAGAAATGCACCACCAAACAGAACAAGCGCCCCATTAAGTGTGATAACATTTGTGCACCGCGCACTTATTTTTGCACGCACGTACTTCACCTACACTGTGGTCCGTCTTTTAATTTGTCTTCTCCAAACTCGTCCTTGTGTCTGGAACGCAGCGTCATATTCGTCAAGATCACTTCTTCTCCCAGCAACGATAGGTCGATAAACGTCCTCGGCAAAGGAAAGAAACTGTTTGCCTGAAGGCGAAGCAATGAGTCTCCAAATTGGGCTTCAATTTATTTGGTTCCGGAAGGTTGCTGATTGGCTGGCACGCTACATTCCAATGCCTAATCGAAGTGACAACAAAGTGTGTCACATGTAACCTACTCGAGAAAAACGTCACTGATGTGCTTTCGCCGTGAAAATCACTGCTATTATTGCTAATTTGGCGTCCTCTGGAAATTTACTCGTCTGAGTGCAAAGTCCGTGCAGAAAGCAAGCGTGAAATTATCAAGTGCGCGGATTTCGTGAAAAACGCTGACATTTCAAGAAGAAATATTTATTTTATTTTTATAAAACAAAACAAGACCTCACAACTAATATTGCCTTTAGTTATGAAACATATTGAAACCATGAAATAATAAGAAAATATGGCAGAATCATTTTTATAGTTGTCCTTGATTTAATTTAAGAAGCGTTGCTTCTGTTCTAGGTTTTAGTGCGTGGCCAATGAAAATGTACTAAACCAGTCACGTGATCAAAGGCCGAGCCTTAAATTTCAGTCGCGAAAATGTTGACCTTAGAAGCAGACTCGTACCCAGTCGCTATGCTTTTTGGGGAAAGAGGATTGGACACTAGGTTGGATTAAGGCGCGGGAGGTGTCATGGGAAGGGTCGAAGGGAAAATAGCGACTGGCAGATTTCGTTCCAACATGGCTGCTGTTTTTGATGGCAAAGTGCATGCAGCCATATTAGAGGGAAAATTGGCTTGTCCGAATAGCAGTTGTAGCAAGAAACCTATAGTTTATCAAAAGAGCGGGATTTTTCACCATTATAAGACCATACATGGGTCCAACGTTCCATCTTCATTTCTCGGAAAGAAGCTTTTATGCTATCTCGAAAGCTTCATGGAGATGAAACCAAAGCATATTTGGAGAACATTTATCAACACCATGCCATGGAGGTAAGATTCCAAAATAATTAATTTGGCATCAGATTGTTATGAATTAATCGAGTCTATTTTCACAGATCTTGATTTATTACAGCATAGTGATGATCCAATCTTTAGCTTCTTGAGGGCAACCTACCAGCCTCTAAATCTAGAGTTGAAAGTTTGTGTGACGACACCGACGGAAGCTGCCAATCTTCTGGGGTTTTGCCTGCTACATTATAGTGTTTTGCAGCCTTTTACATCTGGGCGCCAGTCAGGGAAAAAGATTTCTGTGTCGAGCAGTGAATATTTCTATGATTTCCATTTGCGGTAACACGGTTTACCCCGACATAATAAGCCAAGAAAAAATGAGAAAAGATCTTCGGCCGAACACTATAGTACGTTAAATACTAAGCTACAATTCGAACTGAATTTTAACCACAACACAGGTGTAAAATAACGCCATATTATGTTTCTCTGCTCTAAACGGATCTATGCACAATTGCACGATTCTGTCGATCGAAATCTGCCAGTCGCTATTTTTCTTCGGCCTGTTCCCATAACTCCCGACGCGCTCCAATTTATCCAGACCGCTTTCGCTTTGAAACTCATAAATAGCAACTGGGTACGAGTCTGGGACGCAGTTGGCCCTTCCCTGCTTTCTGCTACTGACCTTGCCTAACGGTACCGTATTGAGGGAGGGATATGTCGGCCCCTAAACCATATGAGACAAATCCCACGCCTACTCACAGCTTCTCAGACCACCCTTGCCTTTACAATATAGCGTAAGATTTCGATGGCTTATATATTTAAGGGAAAAGTCATTTTACCTGTCATATGGTAAGCAAAGAAGTCGCAGATTACAAAGTGTACGCATGCACCCTGCTAAAAGAAACAGTCAAGTTAACTCCTTCGTGGACAAAAAGAATTCTGGGTAATTCTGCCATTCCATGACAAGGGAAGCCCCCCGATTCTCATTTCATAGATTTTTTCATAAGTGTCGGGCCACCCAGTCCTACCAGCAAAATAACTCATCGATTGAAGGCTTTAGCTTTCAAAACTTGCCAAGATTGTGTCAGTAGGTCCTGGAATTCGTCCACAGAAAGGCCAGAGAGACAACTTCACTCGTGAACCGCCATGTTTACAACAGAACATTTTCGGCGTCCCAGTCTGCATGAAACCATCTCTCGCCTCTGTGTTCTTCCAAAGGTTTGCCTCTACCCACATTCTAGCTTAATGATGCCACCCTGGGGGCTTCTGTTGACGAATATGGCCCGAAAGATCACTTATAAAATGATGGACTTACCGGATATGATCCACCTCGCACGCCCTTCGAACATGAACTGTTGACATTGCTGACGTGATGCCTAAACCTGAGCCCACATTGACTCGAAACCGCATTCGTTGCAATGGAATCTTCTAATACGGCGTAGCGAAGTGCCGCAAACTGTTTATTCGCGAAAGATTATTTTAAAAATGGTAAGTATTTTGGTAGTTAAGGGTTAACGAATCGCCATTTGATAACACGGCGTTAAAAAAAAGTAAAATTTACAAACAAGAGGAATCGCTTCCTCGTTTATAAGGTAAGGTGTAGTCTACGGTCGAAAAGCTAAATGTAGTATGATGGTCTGCATAGTCACAAATTTCCAAATTTCGTTTAACGGACTGCTTGAGATTTTTTATGTTGAACTGGAATACTACGTTTACTTAACCACCTTGAAAAGTCAAGTTCTTTACACGCAAATCTCGAACAAAGAGGTTGTCTTGAATAGAAAAAGTAAAGGCCATTACCTTTGGGCTGGCCCGCTTTGGGGAGACCTCGTTTAATGCTTATTTTCTTTGGTAAAATCTCGATTCGTTTATATGAAAAGGCGGGCTTGCCCGCTTGCCGAGATCCTGGTCTGAGCTGCCGAGATCTCGGCAAGCCGGGCTGTAAAATTCTCATCATAAACGGTCCAGCCCGGTTTGCCGGGATGAAAATTTGTCAGGACGGGTGGGTTGCCTTGAAAACGCAGCCAGATCCGAGATTTGCATTTTCACAGGATTATTTTTGCACATTTTGGTTTAAAATTCCATTCCGTACTTTCTTGAGCTAAAATGGACCTTCATTTCGAACCAAAACAGTTATCCCTTGCGTGACTTTGACGGTTACAACAACATATAAACACTTCAGCCCTTTTACCGGGCCAGCTTGCCTAACCGGGCTGGCTCGCCTCATATAAACGGGCCCTTACACCCTTTTTCACAATTCTGTCAAAAAATCACCAAACTGCATTTAAGCTTTCCATCCATCAAACTTTCGAACGTCACATGCAGGGAAGCCGTGATGACTTCGTGTCCCGTGCACTCTTTTTATTTATGTTTTTTTTTTTTTTTTACGTACAGGCTTAGGGAACAAAAATAACCTACATAGAAAAAACACCGAGTACACTACTATTTACAGAGACATTATTCGACACTAATACATAATAAACTACTTTAAAAACTTCGACTTACAATACATTACTTTACCTTTTGTCTATAAAATAATAATAATAATAATAATAATGACAATGACAATAATAATGATAATAATAATAGTATTAAGTAATTATATAAAACATTTTCATTTGTCACAAAATTTGTGAATCGTTTTATTCCTGGCACTAATGTACTTTTCGGTTTGTATTTTGATGTTCACTTTTGCTCGAAAGCAAGCTACGTTGGGAAGAATGCAGTCCCACAGATACAATTTGCCTATGATTATCAAATAATCTCATAGCTTTAGTTCACATTTCGACTACCACAAGGAAAAATACATTGTGCCTTACTCACTTCTATACACCTTTACTTTGCTTACCAATGCTACTCTCTCTTTTTTTTTTAAATAAGAATACATTTTATAAGAATATCGAGACTGGAATTTACGAAATATTAAGAATAAACCCGAGGTTGAAATAATGATATATTTTGTGTGTCGTAAAAAAAGATTGTTGTTATTTATCGTGGTGAAGTACAATAATAATAAAGTATTCTCGTTTGTCTCACGATGTGGTCACGCGACGTTTCGACTGCATACTACTAGTCTTCATCAGGCGATGAGGTCGACTGGTCGACCTTTTAAGCAGGATGCTCCGCTGTGATTGGTTGGTTTGCAGCAGCTGTGATTGGTGCATTTGGATGCTCCACCAGGAAAATCAACGACGCCTGCCTTAATTTACATTTTACATTGTATTTTAGAAGCACTGGACACTGCTATGCTAGAATTCTGTTTACAGACTTTAGCAAAGAGTTCGACTTTGTGGACCATAAGGTCCTTTGCACTGAACTGCGTAATCTTGTTGTACATAATGTTCTAATTACCTGGATCGGATCGTTTTTGACAAACAGATCGCAGTCGGTTAAAATAAGTAGTGCTATCTCGGGTCATGTTGTGCCTAGGGGTGGTATTCCCCAAGGGACTAAATTGGCCCCCTTGCTGTTTGCAGTACTTGTCAATAAAGTAGCCAGGCAATGGAAGATCAGGGCTAAATATGTAGACGACCTTTCGGTAGTAGAGATTATACCTAGGTGTTTCACCAGTTTTCTGCCCTTCGTTGCAAGAGATATTTGCACATATGCTAGTGAGCATGGCATGCATGCGCCTCAACCCAGTGAAGAACAAGGAGATGTTTATTGATTTCTTACACTACAAGCCGCACCATCCTCCTCCTTTGCAGCTTTCTGGGTCCGAAATCGAGCGCGTCCACACGTATAAGATGCTTGGTGTGTATGTTACTGATAAGTTATGCTGGAGCACGCACTGCGAGTACATTGTTCAGAGAGCGTGCAAACGCCTGTACGCACTGCGTTGTTTGAAGAAGTCAGGTGTGATGGAAGGGGATTTAGTTCTGGTGTACTCCAGCCTGATCCGTTCAGTGTTGTAGTATGCCTCCCCAGTTTGCGAAAATTTTCCGGAATATCTTAGCCTGGTAATTAAGGGTCTTTCCTGGCCTTCCCTACAGGGACGCACTTGTGCACTGTGGTCTTCGTACTCTCTCGGATCGGCGTGCCGCAGCATGCACTTATTTCGCTCACTTGATTCGGCACATGTAAAATGCGACGTTTAAAACGGGCCTAAGCCACTTCTTTTGTAAGAATTTGCTGTATCCTTTACACAAGGCTAGGGAGATTTCCAAGCCAAGCAAAAGCTGCCATTCCAAAAAAGGCTTTGTGGTGGAAAAAATTGGCAAGACTCCATCTTGTTTACCAACAATTTTTACTGTTGAAAAAAAATTAACCTTCTACCAAAAAAAACCCGTACGAAACTCCCATAAACAAGTGCAAGGTCTCATTTTTTAAATTGCATATATTTCTCACAAGGCTAACCCTTGAGTGTCAAAGAAAAACTGCAAAATATTGCAGTTGAATACCTATTACTCTTGCTTTCATAAAACCCTAAATTCCAAGTTCAATCAATGGTTTCACTTTTTTCTGCCTTCAACGATATCCAATGCAACAGAGTAAAGTGGGTCAAAAGCAACCATTTCCAAAAATGGCTGGAATGATAGAATGTCAATATTAATTATTTTGCTGGTAGGACTGGGTGGCCCGACACTTATGAAAAAATCTATGAAATGAGAATCGGGGGGCTTCCCTTGTCATGGAATGGCAGAATTACCCAGAATTCTTTTTGGCCACGAAGGAGGCCACTTGACTGGCCCTCATCAAATGGCTAAAGCGCGGCTGGAGGAAAAAGTAGTGAGAAGAAGATCTCTAGCCAGATACTAAGGAGTAACCCTGGTGTGTGTTGTTAACGTAGACTTTTGATTTCTGGAGAAGTTTTTACTCTGGAAAACTCGCAACAAAGTAGTGCTTTTTTTGCCGTGTTATCCTCGTAGCAAAAGAACTGGGCTTTCGTAATTTCTTGTCAAGCAAAGGGTATAATGTAAATAAGAGAATACTGAGATTTATATTTGCAAATTACCTGTCCTTTTACCACTCAAGTCAAACTCTACATCTCTATGCAATAAGCGCATTCAAAATCTTCTCGTGCATGATCTTGGTGGAAATTACATTCTGTCCTTCAATAAACCTAAAACAACCAGTTATGGTCTTAGTTCTTTTTCTAACGTATCAGCTAAGTTGCGAATTGCGCTACCTGATTTTATCCGTACCACTGAGTTTACTGGGTTTAAAGAGAATCGAGGCTCGCATTTTGTACAGCGGCTTTTCTTGTTAATTAATATATCTTCAAATATTGTGTATTTAGTTATGTACCTGTATATGCTATGTATTTTAGTTGTAAATGTAATGTCTCGAAGATATTAGCTCTTGTAGTTATTCTTAAATTCAAGATGAAATATAGTTTATGCATGCTTGCATGTATGTATGTGTGTTACCTTAAGCAGGGCGCATGCGCACTATTAGCTCTTGTAGTTATTCTGAAATTCGAGATGAAATATAGTTTATGCATGCTTGCATGTATGTATGTGTGTTACCTTTAGCAGGGCGCATGCGCACACTTTGTAATCTGCGACTTCTTTGCTTACCATATGACAGAGAAAAAGACTTTTCCGTTAAATATATAAGCCATCTAATTCTTACGCTATATTGACAAGGGCGGTTTGGAGCTGTGAGTAGGCGTGGGATTTGTCACATATGGTTTAGGGGCCGACATATCTCTCCCTCAATGCCGTACCGGGAGGCAAGGTCGGTAGCAGAAAGCAGCGAAGGGCCAACTGCGTCCAAAAGCGATCGCACGGGCCGAAATCCCGGGATGACTCGTTTGGTACGACGCTCCAGCGCCGGTGTCTGGAGGTACTGCGTTTTTCTCTTTTGTTCAAACATTCCGTCAGCGCATGCGCTAATGTTCTGGCTCTTTGATACCTAGCTTACCAAAAAAAAATTAACATGCTGGGTTTTTTTTTTTTTTAAACGAGCAATTGTTATTTCAGTTGATTTTATAGGCATAAACGTAACGTAAGAACCGTGCGTGTCTGGTCTTGTCTCAGACAGAGGCGAGAGATGGTTTCATGCAGACTGGGACGCCTAAAATACTCTTTCTCTAAGAGTAGTTGCTTCACTACCCCAGTTGGACCAACACACGGTCTTAAGAATAATTACTGACGACTGTGTACACTTTCACTGATTGTATGATATTTTGAACTAGCAGGTGGATACAAATAAAAACAATGAAGATAAAAAGACAGCCTGTAAGACACTTAAAAAAATACACGCATGCCACAGATAAACCATCTTATGAGAGATTTTATCCAACTTCCGATGGAAAATGTGTAAAAACAAAATTGTTTTCACTCCTTTTTTCCATGAGGGCACGGTATCGAATCCTGCAATGTGATTGGTTCTTTGAGCGGTCCGGATTTTCCTATCTCTGCCCACAGGCAACCCCACAGGCACGGTAATGCTCCGAGAGGTTTTGTCCTTGACCTTAAATTTCCCTTTTTTTGACACCAAATTTGTTTAGTACATACAAAAGTTAGTTTCAAATCAGATCAAATTATCATTTTTATTAGACAAGAGGAGTGGGAAGGGAATTCAAATTATTTCTTTGAAACGTTCAATTTGTAAGTTGCTTAGGTCTGGTTTTCACTAGCGACGAAAACACACAAGCACAATTGCAAGGAACATGCAAATTCAGTGGTGTTTCCCACTTGACTCTTTCATGTACTTTTCGTTAGAACAAAAGACCCTAATTAACAGCAAGTTAGACAACATGCGTATGTTCATTTCCATGGTGGCAGACACTACAAATAACCACTTAATTTAAACTTGAAACGGCCATTACATTTATCATTTGAAGTCACGATGACTTCAAAACATCATGTAATATCGCAGATTTTCGTAATCAAATGTATTTCAAAGAGAGAGAGAGCTAAAAAAAAAATCGTCATTTTAATACCAGCGGGCAAGTAACATATTTTTCATGGCAAGCTTATACTTAGAGATAGCTACATGTAGTTGTTCCTCTAAACTGGCTGATATCATTGATAAAGCAAGGCAAAACAAGCTTAAAACTCCTTGGATGTACATGTGTACTTAACAGCCTGCATAAATACATGTATTAGCTCAATCCACCTGCGAAATGCTGTTTCATTTTTTGCGACCAAATCTTTTAAAACAAAATTAATCATAATTTTCTGGTTTGTCCTCTTGATCAAGAACTGTATCGGACCCCAGGTAAGACACATAAAATTTCAAATAACAAGTTTGCCCCAGTAAGAGCTGTGGTTCCAGTGGTGTCGTAAGGTGGAGACACCTGCAACAATGCACATGAAACAACACACTATTATTGATTTGAATATACACGTAGGGAAAGAGTTTTGACTGCTTACTGCATTTTTCATAATAATTTCTGCTGAATTCATCCTCAAGTGCCAACAGCCAAACTGCATTTTTGCTTTCATCAATCAAACTTTTGACGCCAACCACAGATGACAAAATCAATTGATGCATGACTTAAACGTACCAATCAACATCTTTGGTTCCCATGGTACCTTTGTATATTCAAACTCAACGCCTATGGAAAGCGATGGAGTCTGTATGAATCTTTTTACTGAAAAATTTCTTAAAACATATCATAATAGTGTTCGAGCTGAAACTGAACAAAAACACCAATTCACTTTCCAGAAGTGGAGTTGATCTTCCCCAGCTACAGTGCATGTTCGGAAATTTGATTGGTGGAAGCCAAAACGCAGTTTGGCCCTTAGCAATTTAAGGTGAGATTCTGCAGAATTATGAAAATCACAGTAACCCACTGACACCTCAGATGCCCTAGTTTATTAGACAGAGTAAAATCTATCAAGTCTCACTCCAAGGGGTCAATGGGTTAATGCTACATTTGTACGTAACCTGCAGAAAAGAACATGAATACACCAAACAGCAAACTCAATGTTGTACCCATTCCAAATCTCCAGGGTTAAGCTTCTTTGTGTATTGCATTTGCATTGTAATGTAGCATTCGCATTTAAATGATATGAATAGGCCAGGAACAAAACGTTTCATTTTCAAAGGGTTTCAATTGGGTAGAGCCTTGAGTTAGCCAATTTGGTCTATTTTTGTTGAGCATGTAAGATCTTTCAAATGAAATGTGTCAGCTAATTAAAGCCTGGACATAAGTAGCGTAACAAAATGCAAATGGAGTATGGAGGGTTTAAAGTGCAGGTTGCAGGTTGCAGGTTAGAGTTGCAGGTCGCTGTTTCACCAAAGCTGAAACAACCCAAAACTTTACTAATGCTAACATTAAGCCTAAAAAACAATGTTAGCCTAACGTCAGCATTTCTGTAAAGGTCTGGGCTGTTTCAGTTATATAGTAAAACAATGACCCTGCAACCTAGTGCACTGTACACCCTCCGAATGGAGTAAAAGAAACCAAACAATAATTCATTATTTTTACCTCAACTAAGTCTCCACCCACTACATTCATCCCACGACAGCCTCTCACAATCTCAAGTCCTTGCATAACAGTCAGTCCTCCAATCTCTGGCGTACCTAGTTTGGGTATGAGAGAAATACATTAATTTTCATTCTGTAGATGACAACCTAGCTACAATGAGGTGCAGGGATGGCACAGTGGTAGAGCCCTTGTCTCCCATCAATGTGGCCTACGTTTGATTCCCAGACTTGGGTATCATATATAATTATGTGGATTGAATGTTGGTTCCCTACTCTGCACTGAGAGGTTCTTCTCCAGGTACTCCGCTTTTCCCCTCTCCTCAAAAACCAATGTTTGATTTGATTTGCATTAATTATTTTGTTCATTTCAGTTTACAGTGTCCCCAATTCTAATAGTGCTCCAGCACTATAACACTAGACACTTGAATAAAGTACCTTTCCTTTATGTGTTAACTTTTTGTTCCTACCTGAGATTTTCAGAAACTTGGGAGAGCAGCTGGTAATTTTTTACAGGTCACGGTCACAGGTCATTGTTTTACCAACACAGAAAGTATCATAAACATGCATAAAGGCCAACCTTAGGCCTAACCCTAACCCTAAACAAAAGTTTTTAGGCCTGCGGTTAGCTTTTATGAATGTTTCTAAAGACTAAATAGGATACTTTCGGTATTAGTAAAAAATAACCTGTGCATGACCTGTAAAAAAATAACTGGAGTAGGTGGCAGTTTGGACAATAACCATTTTCTTTTGACCATGGCTGAAGATGGGATTGTCTATTAAAAACAATGAGCTAAATTAAACAAAACAAAAAAAAAAAAACAGAAACTCTTGCCTGTGCCTGGGGCAAATGCTGGATCTAAACCATCAATGTCAAATGATACATAAACAGGTCCGCTGCCCATCTGCTGCCGAACTTCAGACATCAGAGGCTCCAGGGATTTGTGCCAACACTCGTGTGCCTTCACTAACCTAAAACCCTGAGAAATACAAGTTTGATCAACAAAACGTACTGATTAATTATTATTGATTGATTTTATTTTCACATAAAAATTAATTGAATTACAATTTGTTTAAAAACGTCTACTAGGTGCCTCAATTTTACAAATCCACGGATGTGCCCGCAGACCAGCAGGGCACTGTCCATCTCAGATGGGTGTCTTCAAAACAAAGACCCCTACGACCCCTAAGACTCTAAGCTTAAAAAACCAGGCCAGTAGGACTAGGCGTGGCCCTGGTCCTAGGCCTACATGCCTGCTTTTTAGGCTTAGGGGTCTTTGTTTTCAAGACACCCTATCTAGGGCCTAGATAAACGACCTAGGTACATGTAGCTCCCTAGGTGTTCTAGTAACTCTATGAGGGGTGGCGAATGGTTCATCAAAAACTCTGGGTCTCGCAAAATTTTAGCCGAATTTCACGGATCTCGCAGTCTCGTTTTTTGAGCGGTTACGTGCATCTCGCAGTCTCGTTTTTTATATGAAGGTGTCAAACACTTTGAAGTCTCGGTCTCGCAATCTAAAAAGTCATAATGTCTCGGGCTCCCAAAGAAAAACGCTGGTCTCGCCATCTCGCAAAGTCTCGCATTTACCATTCGCCACCCCTTCTATGGGTAGAGCATCCGACCAGTGTTACAGAGATTGCAAGTCGGATTCCTGCATAGGACTCTAATTTTTCAGTTGTTCTTTCACCCGTTGCCGAACAACTTGTATCCTACCCATCAGATTTGTAAAAATTAGATAAGATGGAGCAGAATGCCGCACTTGATCCCAACAATACTCCAACATGGAGTGAATCAATACGATATAAATATCAATGAGCTTGGCAGCCGAAACACTTCCTCAATGTAGAACAGCCAGGTACAAAACACAGGTCTCAGGTCACAGATATCATTCACAGGTCTCTGTTTTACCAAATTGAATACAGAAACATTATCTCAACATGCATTAAAGCTAACCTTAGGCCTAAAAACTCTTGCTTAAGTCTAATTAGGCCTAAGGTTAGCTTTCATTCTTGCTTGTGACAAACACAAAAGCAGTATGTAAACAAGATAATAAAATTAATTTAAAACTAAGTCAACATCACACCTTTATAACCAATACTAGTTTATGCATTATTAAAAGCAGAAAGCTTCATTCAACATTAGTACCTGCTTCTCAGGCCACTCAAAGTCATTTTCTGTGTAACCAGGTCCCCGCAAACCAATCTGAACGACTCGTTTACAATCAAGCAGCCCATCCTCAACCGCTCGGCGAAAAGTTGTTCCATGTGTCACTTTCTCACCAAACATCAAGTCATTAGTGTCAGAATGGGCATCCACATGAACTAGACCAACAGGGCCATGTTTATCCTAGTTAGAAGAGTGAAAATCAAACAACCAGGCTAGCATGACTCGCATGGCTTGCTGGCTGGCACATTGTCAACACTCCAAATAAGAAGCTAAAATTGCTTCTTCCAAAATTCCCTGACTAACGGAAGAATAAATGGAAAAGTTGAATAAACATCAAAAATTTAACAGTTTTTCGACACAGTCTGTGACAAAAATAATACACAAGTTCAAACATTCAGATCTGAATTAAGCTTTTGCTGCCTACTCTCTGCCCACAATGTTGTTTGCATGCGCCTTTCTGAGCCCATTTGGCAAAAAAACATTGTGGGAGGGAAAAGTATTGCAAATTGTTTCAAGTGTCAAATTTTGCCTGAGACTGAACTGTAGTTACAGCAGAAGAAAGACGTAGATGGTTCTTTTGGAAGATAATTTCAGTGGTTAATTATTATGCCATGAATAAAAATCAAAGATTGTACTTTTGATTTGTACAATCAAAGCAGACTCAAAATCAATGGAGCCGATCATGAGACAATAACCAAAATACCTGCAATCAGCTGTGACACAAGTGTGAAAATGGGGTGTCTTGAAAACGAAGACCGTAAGACAGGGTCTTAGGGTCACACTTGCAACACAGCTGATTGCAGGTATTTTGGTTAATGTTTCATGATCGGCTCGATTGATTTTGAGTCTGCCTTGATTGCACAAATGAGGCTGTGGAGGACTTCTGATAGCTGGGAATCAATTGAAAGTGATTCACCATTATCATCATCCCAGTCCCTCCTGCACTTATGTCCAGAATTGACTATAATTACATGCATGCTTAATTTTGACATCCAACACGAAGTGTCCCTTTCAGTCTAAGCATTTGCTACCTATTTTCAAACACAACGTAAGGGTAATAAGAGGTTAGCATTTTTTTAGCTTTGGGTAAATGCAGCAGTTAATCTTTACTTAAAGGGAAGCATTTGGGGAACACTTTGTGACGTAAATTGTCTAGATTCCGAGACACAAGTGATGTTGATGTTGGAGAGAATAGGAAGAGGATACTCGTGATGCATATTGAAATCAGCTTAGGGTCAATCCTGGATATATCTTCCCTCCTGAGAGTCAGACCTACAGATTTTACTCGGTCTAATGCCCGACAATTTTACTCATAAATGGGGGCCACATCAAGGGTAATGGGTTATAGCGATGTACAGTACAAAACAAACCTTGATTCCTTTTAGAATTGGATAAGTAATTGTGTGATCACCTCCCAAAACTAACGGCTTGCAACCAAGTTCAGCAATTGCCGCAATGTGTTTATGAATAATATCCACTGTCTTTGTAAGGCTGTAGGTATTTATGGGTATGTCTCCGATATCAGCAATCATCAGAGAGTCAAATGGCACTGCTCCAGTGGAAGTGTTGTAAGGACGGAGAAGACAAGATTCTGTTCGGATTTGCCTTGGACCCAGACTGTGAAAACAAGAATTGTACTTTAATTTTTTTCTTAGAGAGAAAAACTGGCCCTGCTAATCTGACCCCTCCTAGACACTGAATTACAAAGGGTGCAGCTCAATATGATCAAACTGAGAGCACAGATAGGGTAACCCTTTGCAAACTATGGTACACGATTGATCCTGAGGCAAACCAATAGCCAGATAATTATTATAAATTAGCTGAGGGTTGATTTTGAAGAGTGGAAAATTGGAGTACTTGGAGAAAATTGGACCACTTGGGGAGTAAGGAGGGTCATGTGTTAACGCTCGTGCCTCCCACCTTGGCAGACCCGAGATCAAATCCTAAAAAAAAATCAATTCATATTTTTCTTTGGATTTCAAAACTTTGTTAACAAAACAATAAGTGACCCAGGTTTTAAGCCTTGATTTCAAAAAGACACCTCTTTATTTTAACTGTAATTTTCCTATTTAATGGTCCGCCATTACTAACATTATGTTCTTGAGAGAGCTGGATCGAGGAGAAAATGACGTCAAAGGCTCACTAGTTTAAGAATGCAATACGTGTGTACGCCGCAGAATTAATATGCAGCACGGGGGTTTTGGGCTTTCAGACTCGCGCTTTGCATATATAATAAGCTGCGTTCACACGCTGAAATTTTAAGCTAGTGAGCCTCTGATGTCACTTTTCCCTGGATCCAACCCTCTGAGGTCCAATCGGTCAGTTTTGAACGTGAGTAATGGCGGACTGTGAAATCCAAAACTTACACTCAAAGTAAACGGCCTTTGGATAAAAATCAAAGCTCAAAATTTTGCCGGTCAGGTGTTAAGCAAACACACTTTCAAAATCTGAAGGAAAAAAGGAAGTGGTTTTTTTTATCACAGGGGCACTTTAAGTATGACCAGAGCTCAAGTAAACTTGTTATTGTCCATGTTTACTTACCATGATTCGCATTCATATGAGCTAGAATTCAAAGTATGCTTTCAAGGTAAACATGTTTCATTGACCTCAGCCTGTTTCCATAATGTGTTTTGATAGTAGATAAGTGAGCTCATAAGGGGGTTTTGACTGGACATGAGGGTACACTTCGGCCTCTTTATAGGAAATGTATTACCATGGCCACAAATTAAAGTACCTACTTCGGCTTAAATTAAAATCATTGTAAATCTGCTCACGTCTGAAGTAGGGCTCAAGTGTACTTAAGGCCTACTTACTATGCAAGTATGAACCTACCTATTGCATTGAAGCTTTTAGTGACAGGATCATTTTTATACTATCTAGACAAAGCAGTTTCTACATGTACCTTCACATTTAAATCAGGTTTTACTGTTTTTTTGTTTTTAATATACAGAAGAGATACCCAGGGAATTTACAGCCTTGGGCAAACACACAGGGACAGCCAACGGATGTGTTCTGGGAAATAGGTGTTCCACAGATGTGTTAAGTGTATCCGCTGGCTGGAAGAATTATTGGGAAGTTGCTGGGAAAACGATTTTTGTTGTGTTGGCAAATTCTTTTTCAATCTGGCCATGTTCCCATACCGCATCTCTCCTCTGCAGGAAAAATTTTCCTTATGAGGGTCATTTATAGTCAAAA
>BLFP01003421.1:44650-78655 GCA_014634505.1 Montipora efflorescens | reverse complement strand
CAGGCAAACGGTCTGTTTTTGCTGGGAGTGCAGAACAGATAAAAATTTCCCAGCAGGTAGAGAAATTGCTCCAAAAAGACTTATTTTTGGTTTACTTTATGGCCATGATACATTTTGATGAATTTTGAGAAAAATGCTCGTTGGGTGCCCCTAAACATATAGCCTCCTTTACAGCCGTTATTGGGGCATGGCGTCACGTGACATCCAAAAAAAACGGCTGCGAATACAATGTACTCGTCACGCGTGACATTACATCTGATGGCTGTTGATTAATTAATATTTGCATCACGCTCGATCGCAAACAATAGTCCATTCTCCTACATCACGAAGTTAATTCTTTTCTTTTTAATCAAACCTACCGAGTTCCAGACCGATTTGATGCTCCTGAATCCAACGGGATTCCCACAAAACACGCGTCTAGACCCTGGGCATTCTTTTGAATCGGCAGTCGCATCATTGAAGAAATTCCTCCGGAGCGTGGCATATCATCAGGGGATGTCGGAAAGTTGAAGTCCTTTTGCAGCTGGCTGGAGAAGGCGATCTGGCGAGCTTGGTGGGCGACTACATTGCGAGATGAAGGTTTTGAGCGTACAAAACAACGCAGAAGATGGCGTTGCATGTTGTGTAGATAGATATTCCACGACGTGCATAAAGTGATCTGGGAAGGTTGTGGACGATCCGCTGGCCTCTCTTCTACGGACCGCTGATTAGTGAAGAAAAGAACTTCAGATCAAGTGCAGTCTCAGATCGAAGAACGTTCGTGTGTCTTTACGCCAACATGAATGGTACGTTGCGAACACGAGAACCTTCAGAAGACAACCTAGTGAGCAGCTGCCTCATTATTATTCATCATGCCACGACTTTCTTTTAAACCACACAGGCATTCAGAACAATTCCTCACGCCTAATTTAACATTCCTATAAACCGGTTCCATGAAAGTAAAAACCTGAATTCGATTTGCCACCAAACACTACTTCATGCCTCGCCCACGTTTTTAGCCATAACTGGGGGACTTAAAAATCTGTGGCGTGACTAATCATCACAGGGGAACCATTAACCAATCAGACGATTAATTATGCACCAGTCCAAGTTCAAGACCAGAGCAAAGGGCACTTGTTAAACCGTAGGCAGCCCAAGTTCGCTTCACTAGAGAGCGTGTAATAATTGATTGCTAGTGGGAAGATGACCTTTGAGTGCTAGAGGTGTTGCGTTACAGGGGGCAGTTGAGAATTTAAACGCGTTGTAAGACTTTGTATGGGAAATTAAATACCGTCGATTATGAAGCCTAAAAAACGCTCAATTTAACGTTCATTCAATAAAAGGGATGAAAATGACTCACCTCTGGTGTATTCTTGTGCCTTTTGGAGCTTATTTTACCGTTTCGGGAATTCCATGTTTTCAATGTTCTAAGAGAAAACACGAAATTCCCGAAACGGTAAAATTACATTGTTTATCGAAGTTAAACACTAGCAAAACCAATTGAGTTATTCCGTGGACTAGTTGTGATTTATCCAGTGGATAAGTTGTTTTACTTCTCGCGAATTGTGGACAATTCTGATTTCTGGTTTTTCAGTTTCCGGATTCCGGAGAGAGGTTAGAAATTTTGCCTCATTAGCATAATTATGGTAACTGCAGAGACTTACCCCATGCGCTAATGCCCATCTAACTTACTCACTCCTTGTGCGCTCTGCTATAATCCCCACACTCAAGTATTTAACTCTGAGGAAATATAAACTGTAAAATGGGTCTGATCTTGTTATTCGGGATATAAGACTTGAGCTTGGTGGTGGTATCATCAAGCTGAGGCAGTCCACATTACAATAAATTACGACTTGATACTCGTCGTAAAGACTTAAATGTTTTATAATTACAGAAAATTAGAACTGATTTCCTGATTGCCTGTTCTCTCAAGAACTATAAGGACTCTTCTGAGGTCTAGGTATGGAGTGTCTTTATGCTTGTTAACATTTGAATAACCTGTAAGATAAAGGGGCTATCAAATATAAAGCTAGCAATCCAATCCTTGTTCAAGTTTAGACAATATTACATGACTCAATTTGAAACTGATCGTGAAACTTGTTCCGTTTTTCGAATAAGTACTAAAAGTTATAAAGTGGGTTGTTGTACTTTTCGCGAATTGTGGATAATTCTGGTTTCTGTTTTCTGGTTTCCGGTTTCCCATTTCCGACTCTCATAAGCGACCACCTCCCGTACGTGACCACTAAGCTTGACATTCTGGGTGGTGACTTACGGGAGGTTAGACTGTATTTTTATAAAAATAAAACACATTTTACACTGAAGACCGCAATGCCGTGTAACGATCTATGCATTACTTATGAGTCAGGTGAAGTGTCACCAAGGCTCATTGTGTTTTAGCTACGGCCCATTGACGAATGCCAACAAGCCCAAAACAGCTGTCTGCTTCTCCGGGCTGCTTCTGCTTTCTAGTTTGAGTGCTGATCATGCTAGGTTTGGCAGACTGTCGTTCCACTTTGAAGAGAAAGCTTTCGTGAACGTTGTTCAGATCTGTCCGAACAGTGGTTTCTTTATGCTCATCACCGTTTGTGTTGATCCAACGTAATGCACAGCTGAATACATAGAAATCGTTACACGGGATTGCAGTCTTTGGTGTTAAATGTTTGTATGTTATTAATTATCGACCTTCGAAATTCAGCGGAACAACTTCGGGAATCTTCGCATAATGCTTTGAAGTCGTCGGAAATGTTTGGAATTCGGGTATTCTCACGTGCACAGGACTTAGAGAGAGCAAGTGTGGACCTACCCACCCTTTAGCATGCCTTCCCTGATTACTCGTTTCTATCCTCAAGCGTCGATAATCCAAGATTGCCGCCGGTGAAACACGCCAGCTCTCACGAGTTCTGTGTGGGAAAAACTAACAGCGAAGTCCAAGATGTCTGCTGGGGGTGAACAATGATGTTCGGGTGAACTTTGGACATGAATACGGTAGTACATAAAATTGTTTAGACGAATAGAACATAGTATATTTTCCCTCTTGTAACATCGTCACTTGATAAAGGTGCCTAGTCACGCAAGAACTCCTTCAGTGTAGCGCCAATAGGGAAAGAAAATGTTACGATGAAAATAAAACTTTTCTTCCACGAGTGCAATGCATGATGAGCACGAAACATTGAAACAGCTGAGGGAAAAATATTCGTCTGCCTTAACATGCCGACTTGAGGATTTTGCAGGGGTTGTGGGGAAGAAAGGAATTAGAAAAAAGTTCTTATTTGAACTGGGGAACAGGGGAACAAAGACAAAATATCTTATGGAACAAGGGAACATAAACCATTTTTAGGGATCAAAAAACTAACAACAAGTGTGGAAGGAATTTCGGGATCAAGGAAACGCAAGCAGATAAATTTTTGAAGGGAACAAGTACCCCCCCGCTCCTTGGCAGGGAGGCCCTCCGACTTCAGAGCCCTAAAAATCCTGCTGGACGGGGCTTTTATCTGGAAGGGTGACCGTCTGAGAATATCCTGTTTTGTACTCGTTGGGGAATTAAACGTGGTCATCATCTGTTCCTCCCACCTCTTCAATCATATGTGGGCTGAGTTTCACCAGAGCCCATGAGATCCTGGTTTCAAATGACTCAGGAGTTTTATCCAGTTTTCCTTGCTCATCAATATCGACTCCTGAATCGACCTCGTTCCCAGGGTCTCTCTTCTCTGTCTCCTTTGACGTAGAGGTGGCAGAGAAGAGAGACCCTGGGAACGAGGTTTTTCCCTGACTAACCACTTCTTACTGTGGTGCAATGCAGCGGAATCAATCATAGGCCATTTCAGAAACGTGAGAGGACTGGGACGAGTTTGGTTGTTTTCCGTTCGTTTAAAAAACTAAGACATTCAAATGAAAGATTAACCAAGTTTCAGAGTCTTTACCAATAATAGATGTATTTGGAGGAGGAAAATGGTGAAATAATATATCTTCAAATATCACCTAAAATAGAGAGTTTGTATGGAATGGGTAGACAGGCCACAAAATTATAAGGGTTTGTATGGGATTTTGCAACTTTTGCAAGTCTCCCATTTGGCCAATTTTCCGTAGAAAACTCTCAAACTTGGCTGGATAGCTTTTCATTTGGTAACATTTCAGTTGAAGGGTTTAGATTTTCAATCTAAGCAAGTATGAGAAACTCGTCCCAGTCCTCTCACGTTTCTGAAATGGCCTATGGACCGTGGCCTGTCAGAGGCGCCTTATTTATGCCGACGGCGCAAAATCGTTGAGCTGCCCATGCCATTTCACAATTCAGTACTTAAGTCTGCAAAGAAGGGCCAGCTTAGTATAGGTTAGCATAATATCAACAAATTTACAGTTTAAAAATATTTAGAAATATGAATAACAGATACCGCTTGACTGATGATTTGGTGGTCTTAAAGATTGTCACATGTGCAAAATTTTGCCATTGTCGTCCCCAGAGTACAGGTAGGTTTTATTTATTTACTTATGTATTTGGGGGGAGGGGGGGGGAATAAACTATCAGGATTCGATGAAATAAAAAGGGAATATGGGCTTATTCTCTCTGTCCGATGGGTAGGACCCAGTAAATGAATGATTTGCCGTTTGTTATACATTCCCACCTACTTTGGTTAGTCTTCTTAACTTCAAGAGTCATTTTATATACACAGTTCTAGCTTCTCGCACAGTGAGTAACATTCAGTTTTTTATTTCATTTCCAAAACAAGTTTTTACATTACAGAAAGAGCCTGTGACAATTTAAACTTTAAGAACAAGAACTCAAGCATGACACCTTTACAATCAAACAGCCATTCTCGGAGCCTAGGACGCCACTGTGAAGGAAAAAGCCTAAATTTTATGCAAAGAACTGTACTGAAACTGCCTGTATCTATGCAATAGCCATGAAAGCCAGCCTGTCGTGGCTATTGATCCAAGACAAATCAAATTCATTTTTGTTACATGATGGTTAAATAAAGGCAGGCTTTTTCAACTGGTGCCTTGCGCACTTGAGACGTCTTTTCCAACAATCATTGCATGAGTACACAGGGTTCACTGTATAAGAGTCCTAAATGGTTGCACTTGTTTCTCTCGAATGGAAGGTACTGGCGTAAAAACTCTGCTTTCATTCGTGCCATCAGTGTCCTTTTGACAGTTAAACAAGTCTGAAGTGAAACACAACTCGCCTAGAGCAGAGGAAACTATATCTTTTAGGAAGCCTTTCCAACTGGAACCACTGAGGCAGCACTAGCTATGAGCTATTATGCAAAAGCTTAGGAAATATGAAAGAGATAACCTGAAATATGTGTAACTAAAACCTTACAAAGACTCTATTCAGCCCTGTCCAATTTTGATTGCCTTCTCAACTGGTATCTCCGGTTTTGAAACCAGTTTCTGATTTGCAGCTCCGACATGCAAAGAGCACGTGACAGCAGTTTCCTCTCGTGACGTGTTAGGTACTTTTGGCGAGAAAATATGTTTTTAAGATGATTGACTTGCTCCCTTGTGAAAATCGTTCTGCTTTTCTTAGTTTTTCCAGCCCTTTTTTGTCCATGCGTCGAATGGTCTTCCTTGACGACCTCTGAAATTTTTCTGCCAGGGTTTTCATCTAAAATGGAATAAGGGTTTGAAAATGTGAGAAGAAAATAAATTTGCTAGCATTCTGCTTTACCGACTGAGCTAGCCATATAGATGAATGCTATAGTATGGATATGAAATGTTCAAATTAGAGCGACTTTCATATGACCTTGAAAAACGTAAAAACAGAACCTAAACAAAAATGCAAAACATTTAATTGGCTTATCGAACAAAAACAAAAGACCGCGAATTTTCATTGGCTTAGTGAAAGCAGCTGCAAACAACGTCATCTCTCCATGGAACTTTCTGGAAAGTTTCGCTTTGATATCATTTTAAATGCAGTAATGTGATTGGGCAATCGAACTGTCTACTGCCCATATTATGAGTTCCCTTGGCGGGAATAAGGAGAAGCTTTGTTTTAATCTTGCCAAACATTGGTCCGTGAAACAAATTGCGAACACTTTTTTCAAGGTCATACGAAAGTCGCTCCATGTGAGCAAGTGACCAGTTCCCAGTTGCCTTCATAGCTCACTTTATAGTACAGCTGCAATGCAATCGCACGGTCATGGATGGGAGCCACTTTGAAACCAACCTCGTTCCCAGGGTCTCTTTGTCCTTTGAGAAAGAGAGGAAGAGAGAACCTGGGAACGAGGTTGCGTTTTTTCAGGCACCTTAAGTTGTTGCTTAATTTAACGGCGATGATCTCTAGCTTTCGTGTATTTCAATTTCTCCTTATGTTTCAGTTGTCCTTTCCTGTGCCCAGCTGCTACGAATGATCCAAAAGAACTATGGAAGAAACAAAGCTTTAAGAAAAGGCCACAGCGCGCGCTTTAAACAACTTTAACTGAAGCTTAAGTCTGACTTTGCGTTTTCTCCTTATTATTAAAAGAAATTAACACGACAATTCAATGAGTTCCTAGTGTGTGATTTAACCTTCTCTCAGAAAGGAGTTAAAATTCGCATCTACTTTACGAAATACCTCCGCGAATGCTTTAGACAACCTTTCTGAAAAATTAACTGATCGGGTCTTTTTCTTAAATGGGGAGTTTAAGAAACGACGACGGCTACGACTACGACTACGCCACAAAACAATAATATCATTGGTTAAAAGAGCATAAATAATCGTGCCGCACATGCAGCACGGATTTTAGCAAGTATGGCTGTGTTCACACCTGGTGCCCGAGCACTTGTGCCCGGGCACCGGCACAAAATGGTGCTGTGTTCAGACACTAGGTACCCAATATGTTGATGCCCAGTTCAGTGCCTGAGTACAAGGTCGAGACCTTGTACTCGGGCACGGGCACCGTGCCCGAATTCTGGAGTGTTCACATTAGTGCCCATCACATTAGTGCCCATCAAGAATCTTTCTCGGGCACCGTACTCGGGCACCAAGTGTGAACGCAGCCTATGTTAGAGGTCCTCTGCATAATGACGACGTGAAATCACCAATTTGAGGTTTTGACGACAACGTAAGTATGCAACAGAGAATCTTTCATTCTCTATTTCTACTCTGAAACCGCTCGTACCAGTTTATTTTTAGGATACTTCGCCGGTCAGTATAAAATGCAGACTACAGACTGGGTTTAAATTAGCGCAGAGTGAGGCGTAAACTATCACTTCGTTTGATATACATCATACATTTTAAACCCAATCTACAATCTGCAGTCTGCATTTTATACCGACCGGATACCTCGCCCATATTGTAGGACGTGAACGAGACTGAATAATCGCGAAAGACTTACGATAAAACAAAGTTGTATTTTAAGGTGACGTTTTCGTCGACCGTCCCTGTCGTACTCAGAGTCGTAGATCTTTAACTCCCTAATGCTGGTGTATCATGGACAGCGGTATACCGCCGCTGAACGGCTTCTGATCAAACCCCTGACGGTACGGTCAGTTTCCCCAATCCAAAATCTAACTCTACCTCTATAAATGGGAGGTCCAAATCCGTGAAGGGGGACTTAATCCGCTAGGGGATTTAGCAATCCGCAATCCCCCAGCGGATTTGTACCGGGTGGGTCCAAATTCGCTAGGACACCGGCTTTTTCAAAGCGGGCCAGCCCGCCTATAAACTGTGCTGGCTCGCCTCATTTAAACAGGCCTTAGTCTTGGAGATAGAACATCTTGAGTATCACATGGCGTGACGCGTCACTTGGAGGTGATAGGTGATGCAATTTACCCCTTGGCACAGGGCCAACACTGGTATTTAGGGAGCAGGGCTAGCGCTAGCCTGATTCTCGGCAGACACTCCAGGTCGCTCGTGTCACGCGCTCTGTTGGCTTCACAATGCTCCCTTGAAATGTGCAGCTCACACAGTGTGATTTCATTGGCTTCAATGGAGAATGACAGAGCTCGTGAAAACTACGCTGAACATCAACATTTTTTTCTGCGATGTTTGTTGCAGAATAAATTGATCTGTGTATTCGAAGGAGACTTCCTCTCATAATACCTCGCGTTAGAAGCTGAAACACTAACAAAGCTTACATGCGGTGAACGGCAGTGTTTGACCACCTTTAATAGAAGCGTTCTTGTTTGAAATAGGGAGAAGCAAAGTACTCAAGCCACATAATCTGCACATATCTGCGTTTTTAGGTAATTACAAAAGGAAACATCAACAATCTCCTGTGTGTGCTGGGTTGATTTTTACAAATAAAGGGACATCACATGTCGATGTGGAGCACCTCTTTCTGGTTACCAAATGAAAAAGTACTCAATCTGCACGATCTGGCAGAAACGGTTTAACCTGGATGCCAGAGGTTTTTTCTCTCTTAGAGCGACGGAATAGTGAGTAGCGAAGCGGCAAGTAAAACCTCTGGTGTAGGCGGTTGAGAACCTCACTTCCATGCCCCGTTTGATTGACATCGTAAAAACTCAGTAAATTGATACTTGACATAACCTACCAATAAGCATCTTTGGTTCCCACGGTACATTCGTTTTATTTACTTCGATGTCAAATTCTAAAATTCAATGTTCCATATAAAACTTCGATGTCGAATATGAAAATAAAAACTCAAATTTGAAATTTGGATGCTAAATTTCGAAGTTGAATTTTTGCGGACAAACGCAAAAAACAAAAAAAATGTAGGACCCACTGAACTTTTTCTGCCTTCAAATCCTCGATCGATTTCCGGAACTTTGCAGCGTTTCGATTATGGCCACGGTGGGCACAAGAAATTTGAAAACCTGTTTGAAGTACTTTCTGTTGCTACACCAATCAGAGTACTCGTTAGAACTAACAAGTTCCTGGAACCAATCGAATTGCTAGTATTGCTAGGGACAAAATCTGACTTTTGGCAATATGCAACGGCATCCCACTGGACCAGAGGTTGAGCGAAAGAGAGTTAGGACAATGTGTGAGCCAGTCGAGCCATGCGAGTCTTGCGAACCATGGCTGCAAGCCGTGCGAGCCATGACTGCGAGTCACGCGAGCCAACATGGCGAGCCATGCGAGTCGGCTTGCTGTAGTTTGCGAAACGAAATGGAACGAAACGAAATGAAAATCTGTAGTTTGCGAAATAAACATTTACTTTCTCGCTGCGTCTACTCGGATATTCTAAGCAGAAAATCCCCCCCCAAAAAGCCGTTTCGCCTTGCGCGGAACGCGTGACGTTTTCGTTGCCACGTATAAAGTTTAAATTAAGCTCAGGCGTTTTTGAGTGACGGACAGCAACCGGAAGCAAGACCTCTTGCCTTTCTATATGCCTTGACGCCACCACATTTGTACTGATAAGTTTCAATAACCTTTCCTGGAGCTTTGTAATCTACGGTGTAAACATCTCCAAAAGAACCTTGTCCAACTATTCTCATCAGATTTTTGTTTTCTCAATAGCTGTAGCAGCTTTAAACCCTCGAAAAACCGACATGATCTACCAGGACCAACATACAAGTGCTATGTCATTTCCCGGTCAAAATTGAATTCTGGCGGGAGATTAGCCTGGCGATGACCTTTGCATACATTTGCTACGTAGGAGACCCTTTCATTTCGCAAACTACAGATTTTCATTTCGCAAACTACAGATTTTCATTTCGCAATCTACATATTTTCATTTCGTTTCGTTCCATTTCGTTTCGTTCCATTTCGTTTCGCTCCATTTCGTTTCGCAAACTACAGTAAGCCTGCGAGTCAACATGCGAGTCACACAGTTATATATTGAAAGCTAACCGTTTTAAAATGGGTACTTAGACTTAATAACTGTTTATCAGCGCTATTTGAAATGGGTGCTTAGACTTCAATGCGAAATTCGCATTGTTCGCTGGCTCGCAGATTGTCCAGCCCCAGAGAAAAACCTGTGGCAGCCAGGGTAGAAACGGTTTGACTTTAAAAAAAAAAAAAAACGGGTAAACGAAAAACGAGAAGTTTAAATTTCATTGTCAAATATCGGAAGAAATCAACTGGCACCTAACAACACGCATTTCAGAAAAATCTAGATTATTAAATTTTTTTGAAGTCAGATTTAGAACAACGTATTTGCATTGCTAGCATTTGGTGAATCATGCAATTCGGCTTTTCAGTCACAACGCAACATTAATTTAAATTATAAAACTACAAAATTTTACCTTCCTCGGTTGGTTTTTGTAAAAAACATATTGACGCTTCTCTTTGAATGTCACAACACCAACAACAGCATGTTAAACAAATTCCAAAAGCATCATCGCGATCCTCGAGCTCTTTTTGCGCTTCTTCGCTGATCGCAGGCGGTAATTTTTGGTGGGCATTCTGCATACCATTTAAGTACTGCTGATTTCTTGAGGGCTCTGCAAAGAATATCCTTGGTTTTGTACTTATCCGAGAAGGATCAGGAAAGTCTGTACGTAGAATATTGGAAATAGAGAAGGGTAAATCGTGAACCATAGCTAAGGCATTACTTTCACTCGAATACGAGCGTGAGAACTTCTCACGGGTTGTAAATATGTCTGTGTTGGACATGCCTGAACAAGATTGCCCCCTCTCGGTGGAACACCCCAACTGGTCCCGATTGGATAACTTTTGAGCACCATTCAATCATAAAAGAATCTCAGTTTGTCGAAAACTGTTCTTGAAGACAAAATATCGCTCTAAAGCGGACCAGATTACGAAGAAAGATCTCTAAATGCGAAAAAAGCCCCAGGAGTGTGTAAGAAACGCAAAGAAATACGTCGAAAACGGGCGTATATGCTGCGTATGGAAACGACAGGTACAAAAGGCAGGTCACAGGACACAGGGCACAGGTCACTGTTTTACCTGTACAGAAAGTATCCTAACCTTAGGCCTAAAATCTTGCCTAAAAACTTTTCTTTAGGCCTAAAATTAGCTTTTATGAATGTTTAGGATACTTTTCTTTAGGCCTAATTAGGCCTTAAGGTTAGCTTTTATGAATGTTTAGGATACTTTCTGTATTGGTTAAAAAATGACCTGTGACCTGTGCCCTGTGACCTGTGACCTGCGGGGTGCTTACCATTTAGCCAAATAATCCGGATGGAATGATCGTTGCATAAAAAGAAAAGATTTTCCGAATTTCATGACCAGCCGGATGAGATTCCATCCCGCATATTTTACTCGATCTTGTGAGAAAGGGCCTGGAAACGGAAGGTTCTCGCAAATGGTAAGGGCATTTCGCGAATTCCATTCCGAACGGATAAAGAGGACTACCTCTGGAGGTTGTCCACAATTTCCGAAAAGATTTTCCGGAAAATTGCCTTTCCATTTTTCCATTTGACCTCAAACCGAAATTTCCGGATTTTTTGGCTTAATTGTAAGCATCCGCTTTCTGTGCCTGCCGCGTATGGAAATGAAGAAATAAACAACGTGGAATCCGGAACCGGAAACCGGAATCTACTATCTTAAAGTCGAAATCTTTTTAAAATAGTCCACTGACGTAACCGATGGGCGAATAATGAGAAAATCACTGTAGTTTTCTATATGCCCTTGAAATGTGATTAGGAATGAGAAATTTAATTCTGATCGAATGTAAGAAAACCATGTTTGCTCATTGGGTTAAAATTCTCTTTCTGTTAATTGGATCTGACCTGTAATCTTTCGTTTTTTTGATTCCAAACCAGTTTTATGGTGAAGAAAAATATAGGTAATCTCGTGGTATTTACGAACCAGAGCCCACGCTGAAATTTACGCTCCTTACCGTGCCCACCCAAAAAACTTTCACATGTGACAACTACTTGTAAATACGTCAACTCAACGACCCATGCAACGGTGTTCAACTTACAACCGTACGAACTTTGCAAGGATAATTTGTAAAAAACTTTGTTAGATGGCCACGGTAAGGCGCGTCGCACTGTAAGCAGCCTCCAGTCTTTCGTTTTATAACATTGTCGTCTCCTGCAATCGGATTCAGGGTTCCGATTTCCGATTTACGTTTTTCGGTTTCCGATTTCGGCTTCAACTTTCGTGATTCCTGCATTCCTGCCTTTCCGTATCGGGAAGAGCCAAGGGGTGATGGCGCAGTGTCATTGCGTATACTTTCAATTAAAAAACGCGCTCAATATAAACAAAAGAAAAACAAAACAAAACAACAGCAACAAACAGTAAATGAAGCCTGTGACCAAATTTAGAGCTAGCGCTGTGAGGAACCTCTCTCTTTCTCGCTCGCGTCGCGAAAAGAGAGCCCGAACACGGACTAAGTATAAAAGTGTCTGTTTATCGATTTGATTTATTTGTGGTGTTCTCAATTGACTAAGACTTGTTTTTGTTTGCTGATATTGTTGCAGTAGCCTCACAATTCCTCACCCTCCCCTCCCTTCGACACAATTAAAACGCCCGCAATCAAGATGTTCGTTTCGAATTTCTTTAGGATGCGCAAGAGCATTCTGTTCCCCAGCGCCGAATTCAAGTTGGAATGCTTAATCTTGAAGGTATTCAACGTCTTTCGCAAAAAAACTGGTTTATTATTTTACTGGAGCTAAGTTTTTATGGATTATGGTCTGCGAAGAACCGATAAGGGTAAGTTATTGTATATTCATGTCCTTTGATTTGGCGTGTATTCGTTTACAACTTTTGCAAGTTGCAAAATTTGACATGGGACACGGGATCACGGAAACTGGTTAAATTTCAAAAAGTTGGCTATTAGCCTGATGACTACTGCTGCGAAATGTTTCAATCGGCTTGAAAGATGACAAACATCTCTTCAATGGACTTTGAATTTTTTGTAATATGACTTTGTAGAGGAATCTGTTTTAATATTAATCAAAGTAGCGTCTCTTAATTAACGCCATGGTGTTTTAGCCAGCTAATTCAGTTAAGCTGTTTTCCTTTGGAGGAGTCAACGAACTTCCGATTGTTACTTTGAATGGTCTACCTCTTGTGGTCTCTAGTTCTTTCAGCTAGTTTCAGCTGACAATGTTAAAATTATTCAACTTGCTTTGTAATCTTACCATTGTTCAGAATCTTTGACACGGCTTTTTGAAACACGCGCCAAGTTATATTTGCAGAATACTTCAGACCACTGTGTCCCATACATTTGTTTACAGTAATTTCACTGTCTTTCATTGAGGCTAAAGAGGTCTGTCACAAAGTAACCAATGTGAAATGCTTTACAATAAGTTTCAACAAAGCGCAGGGCATACATCTTTTTCTCTGTCTTGTCAGCCTTTCTTATGATATAAAAAACAGGCATGGGAAGCTGATAATCGTTCAGTTTTGAACATGAGCAATGGTGGACCGTGAAATCCAAAACTCACACTTAAGTAAACAGCCTTTGGATAAAAATCAACGCTCAAACTTAATTGCAAGTCAGTTGTTAAGCAAACTCACAAAATCTGAAGAAAAAAGAGCAAGTGATTTTTTGATCGTAGTACACTGTGGTCATTTTTTACTCTAAATTAAAGTACAAAGTAACTATTACTTCAATCTAGAGAAAAAAGGTAAGCTACTTCGTTATGTGAAGTGCAGCTGATGCTTTTCGTCAGCTGTTGGTACTTATTGAAGCCACTGAGTTCTTTCTGAAATGTTTCCACAATGCAGGGCCTTTTACGTGATGAAACTGCAAAGTTTGGGATGCTCAAACTAAAAATTCCATTGTTGTTCCCAGGATCTTGTCAAAGTGACCCTGAGAATGAGGTTGTAAAAATTCATGGAAACATGGCATTGGAGTAGGCTAAAATGTACCACAGTCATTCATTTCCAGATCATGTTTTTTGACAGACGATTGTAACGTAACTAGTTTCAACTAATCTAGCTAATTTGATATTGTAAACCTTGCATGTCGAGACATCAAACTTGGGCCGTTATTTGGCAATAGTATTATAGTGCCAAAAGAACATTATTTTTGTTAATAACATGGTTATCACGTTTTTAAGTACTGGTAATTATCATTACTGTTCATTATCTGTCTGTATGCCATGTAGATTTTTTTTTTCCATTTTAATTTGCAGGCATCTATCTGGCATGCTTTGAGCCATTATGCCTATGATGATGCAATCTTCCTGGCTGAACGACTGTTTGCTGAAGGTAACAATAAATTAATCAGGAGCTTCCCTTTATGGCAGCCAGCTCCTTGATGGAGATTGATTCCATGACTTAGGAAATGCTGGCAACCTGTCCATGAAACTCCTTTGCAGTCAGGAAGACAAGCACCCATCACATTGTTGAAAAAGGATTGGGAGGGGAAAACACTCCTGTTAATATTGCAAACACTTGACACAAAAACATTCAAAAGACGATCCAACTCAAGCTGATTGGACAGAGTCAATCTGCCAACATTTTCTTCCTTCCCCATTTGCCGTTCTTGCTGAATTTTCTGTCTCTCGCAAGCTGACTTCCTGAGACGGAATGACTCTTGGAGAAACGAATCTGTTTGGATCGACTCAGATCGATGGGTAGACAGTGAAATTCAATCAGATCAAGTCCACCTGCCACGATCCAACTCAGATTGGTTGTATTGGACAACCTTCAATTTATCGGAATTTGGCCATTTAAGCAACTTGCCATTTACAGTCACAAGCCCTTCCAGTATCCTTAAGTTTCAAGTATCTTCTGGCGTTTGACTGGAATAGACCTAATCGGCTAACTCAATGTTGTACCCAATTCAAACCCTTTGGGAATAAAACGTTTTGTTCCAGGTATTTCCATATCATTTAAATATGAATGCGACATTATCATGCAAATACAGTACACAAAGAATCTTTATCCCGGGAGATTGGAATTGGGTACAACATTGAGTTAGCCAATTAGGTTTATTCTTCAGAAATCTTTTTGTTGTTTATTTTGCCACGAACAACACACACACACACAACGACGAGAATGATTAAGGAAGAGGGGAAAAAGAAAGGAAAGGCAGAGCTAAAAAGCTTCTAACGAGTAAACCCATTGGCTCCTGGGAGCGAGACTCAATTTACAGATTTTATTCTGTCTAATGTCACAAGAGGAGGCGTCCTACATGTACATGTAGGGCACCTGTAGTGCTTTAAATGTAAAAAAAAAAACAACTTTAAGATAATTATGCTCAAAATTTAATAGTTGCCATTTTTAATGTTCTTTGTTCTTTTTCATGCAGTTGGATCTGATGACACTCTCTACCTTTTGGCCACATGCTTTTTCCAAGCTGGTCATTGCAAGAGGGCATATATGCTGCTTCAAAGCAAAGGGTGCCCCACTCCCCTCTGCCGTTTCCTGTTTGCAAAATGCTGTATGCATTTAGACAAGTAAGTTGGTTACCTCTGCTTCTGTTCAAAATCATCTGGCATGACTGTTAAATAATATTCCAAATATGGCTATTATGCTGCAACAATCTTGCAGGTGGCACTAAAAAGGTACTTCCATCGGCCATTGGTGATAAAATAAAATAAATGTGACTCAGGATCTTAAAACCAAGGAAGACAATGATGTGTTTTAAACAATAATTATTATTATAATTGAAGGCAGATTGCCTGCAGATTGGGGGCCTTTTTATTGCACAAGTTATGTCTGCTCTGAGTGCGTCCACGCTTGATTGACATTGATTCAACTGTTTATTTTCCTAATTAAAGTACCACACCTTGTGCAACGTGTCTCTTCCCTTAGGTGCACATTACAACCCATGATACATTGTACTTGAATGAATCCCTCTACTTCCTTTAAAAACCCTTCTGTCACCAAAATGATGAAAATAAAAAGAAAATAATTAAGGGAAGGAGGGAATGGATAACATTTCTACATTTTGTTTTATGAGACATCAAGCCTTATTCGTCAGCATTCAGCCAGTGATCATTGACAAGTGATCTGAGTGTACCTTTATGTAATGTACCATGTACGTGTAGGATCCCTTTTTCTAAAACCCTTGTCTCATCAAAATTAATTTGAAGTGAAAAAGTCAAGGGATGTAGGGAATGGGCAACATTCCTACATTTTGTTTTATGAGACATCAAGCCTTACTCAACAGCTTTCAGCCAGCTTTAATCAGAATTAATGCATTCCAAGTCATTTTCATTTTAGCGAGGTCTTCCTAGTATACACATAGCCCACTCATTGATGAAAGCAGAATTTGAAGGAGAAAACTTTGAACTTTGAAGGAGAAAAGCATTTGTCCAAAGAACTTAACTCACTTGAAGTCTTCTAGAAAGTTCCACGGGTGAAATGATTGTTGAAAATGGCCGCCCGAAAGGAAACTTCATTAAAAAGAATCCTGTCCAACTAGCCTACCGTGTCAATTTATATGCAAGGATTAGGCTAACTATGCTATCATTGTGTGACTCACAATTGTCTTCATGGTTGCGCTCGTTTTTGTTTTGATTTTACTTAAAATCTGCAGACTTGCTGAGGCTGAGATGGCTTTAACTGGAGGCTGTCTAACAAGCAATAAGCCATTGGAGACAATTGCTTCAGAGTTTGGCTCTGCAGCAGGTTATGGACTGGCTCTTTTAGGACAAATTTGCAGGTGGGATCATGTGTTCTTATTATTCTGATTAGGGTAATATCAGAATGAATAACATATGGGTGGCTGCAAGTGTTTTAAAATTGCATTCACTGACTGGTAATGAGAGAAGGGTTGATTTTAGAGCTTGTCACATAAAATTATGGGCAGGGATGTAGCTAAGAATAAATTCATCCGGTTGAAGGTTCTATTGCGGCGGCAAGTTCGTGCTCTGAGCATCAAACCTGGTAACAAGATTGTTCCCAGTGTCTTGCAACAACCCGGCATTCTTAAAGATGGTGAATACAGGGAAAGAGATGACACGCACAACAGTACTTAAAATGACGCTTTTACAGTATTTCATTTCCAGTATTGATAAATTCTAGTGATAATTGGAACTGTATCCTAACAGATATTCAATTTTTTTTTAACACATTGAATGACTTTTAAACTTTGTGGAGAATAAATTCAGCCGGCGATTACCCCTTTCTCAATTAGCGATTTTCACTGGCAGCCGGCGCTTAGCGACATCCCTGTATGGGGCAAAATTACTGGATACTAATTGGCTGAGACGGAGGGCATTTTTTTCGTAATCACAAGGGCTTGATCCTAAGTGGTTAACAGTGCTTATTCAGAGCAAGCAAAGTTACTAGAGAATCTTGAACTTTACCTGAATGAAAGAGTGTTAAGTTGACTGCCATTTGTCGAACAGGCTTCCCATAATAATCGTACCTTTTTTGTGATAAACATGTACATGTAATTGGAATGTGCCCTTGTGCAATTAAGGATTAATTTCACTTGTATTTTCAAAGTTTTGCAAATTGAACTCAATTTGGAATTTTGTGAAAATTAATCATTAATTCCCCTGGGACCCATGTGATTACATTGTACAAAGTATTCTCTACTTACATGTAATCCCATAATACACCTCTTTTACCCCCCCCCCCCAAATGTCGCATACCTTATTATAGGAATTTAACGTAGCGCCCCATGAAAGTAAGGTATTGGAAATTAACAAGTTAGAATTTAAGGTAAAATGACTTTTGAATAAAGAAAGTTAATGCAAAGGAGGACATAAACGTGGACGCTTATCTCTGATCTGTACTGTAGAATTACACAATAAAAGAAATAATTATTAACATGATTAAGACACAACCACTGGAACAAATAATGTATTCAACACTGGATGCAAAAAAGTCATTGAACAAAACTGAGCCCTCTTGTCAACAAAACAGTCCTCAAAATTCCAATTAATGTAGGGGTTAACAGAAAGAAAGAAAGTTTGTACCTCACTTTATTGTTTTTTAGTCCCCCAAGCCCACTTTTCTTTTGGTCATCTCCAAGAACACCGACTCTGGCCTCTTCCATGCCTTGGAAGTGGCCAGAGTTTGTGTTCTTGGTGCTGACCCAGTGTTCGACACTGACGTTTTTACCAATTTGCCCTTTGGGCAACCAGTTTTGTGTTTTTGGTTGTCCATGTAGCATTTTTATTCAGTTGCCCACCTTCTGAAAACCCGTTGCCATTAAAACTCAAAGGAGGCTTGTAAAAATGTCAATTTTGTGTAACGTGTGTAAAATGACACAAACCTGCTCTGTGACCATGGTGTTCTATTAGCCTTGACAGTTTTGCTCTGACAGGCATATCTTTAAAGAGCTTTTTCCTTTGCTCTAAGAGATCAAGGGACACTCCTTGAATACATGAATCTCTCTGAGATTAGGTTGGTTTTGATGTAAATACCATTTGTCCAATATTATGTTCTTCAAGTCTTTCAAAGCTGGTTGAAATTGTGTGACTAAAGGTACATGTAGAATTTTCTTGTGCGCTTGTTCGATATCAAAGCAGTATTGTAGCATATTTTGCCATGCAAAAACTAGGTTCCATTGTAACAATCATTCTTTTAGCATGTAGAAAGATGGCGGCTACAAACATATTCCTTCCAATCTGTTTTGTGGTTTTTAACAGAGAAATAAATAACAACAAAGAGATGTAACATTACTTTTTTTTCGTGTTTGCGGTGACCACTATTACTAGTCACTTTCTTCGTTGCAAATCGAATCGTTCCACAAAATATTAGTCAAACAAAATTCTCATTGCCCAATCGGGCAAATCTTAGAATTGTTTTACTTGCCCACGGATATATTTTGCTTGCCCCAGGCAATCGGGCAAGCGTTAGTGTCGACACTGTGACCAAAAGAAAAGTGGACTCTGTGGACAAGATTGGAAATGGGCATGACATGAAAGTTGGAAAGATTGTTGCAGTGAGAGAAGCAACTTAAGTAGTTGCCGCCAAGATCTGAATGGGATTCAAACCCATGACTGTACGATTGTGCTGCACTTTCGCTATGTTGAGCTATCAAGCCAGTTGGGAGCTGGTCACCTGCGCATCTGACAATCTCTGGTTCTGTGAAGATCTCAGCACAATTTTTAAAGTGAGGTTCACAAGAAAGCTTCAGATTTTGCAGAATTATTTTATTTGCAACACAATTAATAGAACCTGAATGAACAAGGGATTTGACAAGCACGCTGACTAGTACAGAATTTATTTAATTTATTGCCGTCTCATTTTAGGAGCCTGTAAATAAAACATGAAGAAAATTCCCTCCTAAGAGTGAGAATTATAGAGTTTCCTCTGTCCGATGCCAGACGATTTTCCTTGTAAATCACGGCCAGTTCAGGATTCAATTGGTTAACAACACTTATAAATTCTGTCAACTTAAAAACTACTGTATGTCCCCTTTACAGAGAACCAACCCCGTAGTATTTTGGACGTCTCTTTTGCTATAGCACTGTCCTACTCCCAAATCATTTTGACTGTTTCTGTCAACAATATTGTTTGTTCCAGGAAATCTGAACAGATGGGACGAGCTGCAGAATGTTTTAAGAGCAGTTTAAAGTACAATCCATACCTGTGGAGTTCATTTGAAAATCTCTGTCAACTAGGTGACTATGCAGTTAACCCTCTAAGTGGTGATATCAACATGCAAATTCTCATTAGAGTTCTTAAAAGGATTCTTATGATACTACATGTAAGAAAAAGAATGTTTTCATACAAAGTACCGGTAATCATGTGTTTGTTGATGATTTTCGTTATTCTCATGACTTGCCTGAATGATTTTTCCTTACTTGAAAAATTTAAAGGGATGCCTTTTTGCACTAATTGTTTAGGTGAGCAACATTCACACAAAAGTGAATCCTATTTACTTGCATCATTTATAACATCAGACAAAAGCAGTTCACCAAGGATTGGCAACTGGTAAATGTAAATGAAGATTCGCAAAAAGCATAATGTGAAGTGCCATGCAGTGGTATTTGAAGGTAAAAAAGGGTTTTAAATTTGTTACAAAACAGAAGAGAAAGTCTAGGAAGATTAAAAACAATAAAAACATTTTATGTTTCCAACCAGCTCCTTCCCTGGAGCTATTGGCCTGTGCTGGAGTTTATCACCAGAAACGAAATAATTACTATTATAAAGAGCTTTGTGTTGTCTGTAATTTGAAATTTTAGGTGAAAAGCCAGATCCTGCAGATTATTTTAAGTCCTCATCTTGTCCGAAGATCACGTCATCTATAACACAGAGGGAGAACATAACAATAGGCAGTACCACCATCGCCATGGATACCACCATTCCGTCTGAAAACCTGCAATGTAACATTGATTCAGTGGCATCAGAGAACCTCGACCCATCACAGAATGTGACGCCGCAGTACGTCAGCTCAGTCATAGTACCCAATGTAGGCTCATTGAGGTCAAGTTCGGTCGAAGTATCTGGGGGAACTTATGGCTCACAGCCCTCATCTGTCAGTATTGTTGGCGAGAAACGAATACGGCAGAGGGTTGGAAGGAATCTTTTAGGATCCATGAGATCAGCTAGTCCACTAATGGCGAGGTATGAAAAATCAATTTTAGGTAAAATGGAACACAAGTATTTTTCCATGTTATCTGAGAAAAAATGTCATTTTATTATATAAACACCAATGAAATACCAAGTGAGCTTTTGCGCAAAAACAAGATATCTTCACCTGTGAAGATGACATGTTATCTTCACATGTGAAAATATCACTGTTGCTACATGTATGGTTACATATGAAAATCACACCTTTTGATACCTTTCTTGAAATGATTTAGTATTTCATTGGTGTTTATATAATAAATAGAATATTACATGGCCACCTGGAGATACGAAATTTCTCTTCTCGTGTTGAAAAATATTTTCATCACTTGAAGAGATTTAATTATCTCCGCACATCCATGTAATATCCTCTATTTACAGTATTCAAGGGCATGTAATTAGCTTACTATATTTTGCCCTTCTCCATTTCTTTTTCCTTTAGTATTAAATGTAATAATAGTAATAATAATAATGATAATAATGATGATAATAATAATAAATAATAATAATGGTTTATTCAACAGATCCACGGGGTGGCTATTCTCTGTAAAATTACATTATTAATTTTACAGTTGAAGATAATAAATATTAACAGATAGAAAGTTTAATTAAAAAGTTCTGTAATCCTTAAATAATAATTTGTAATAGATTCTGGTAAATTGTTAAATACATGTACAGCTTTGACGCGTCATCTTGGAAAGTGCCGTTTTCGGTTGTGACCGCTAATCTTATAGAGTTGCTTGAGCACAGTTCCTTGTGGCATTCTTGTTTTTTTTAGATAATTTGGCCAAGTCTCAGTATTATGCAAAGCCTTAAAGTATGATTTCAGGAGGTTGAAATCTCTTCTCTCATAGATTGTAACTACACCGGACATTCGTTTTTGTAACTTAACCCATTGACCTCTGAGAGTGACACTGGTCTAACGCCAGACAATTTTACTTGTCGAACCAGCAGGCACCTTATTAAATTATTAAATTTTATGAAAACCCCTGATCCAAGTTACATGATCTTAGTGGGAGAGACCTTTGTAATGAGAGAGATTTATCTTCTTTGTTTCTTGTGTGTGTGTGGTCTTTTTTCTTTTATAGTTTTGGAATGCTGGCTACAGATTCACCGTCAAACGACCAGAATACTTTCATTACTCCGTCTCCTATCAGCGGTGATAGCTTAGCACCAAAAGCTCCTGTGAAAAAGGTTTGCAAACGCTCATTCCTAGGGTTAACTGGATAGTGGCCAAAAATGTTTTGAGCTTAGATTTGGAGGCATGTAAGCTACAAGGAAATTAATTTAGATAACTGTGTCAGAGGAATTACAGTGCGACATGCCTTACTGTGGCCACCCAACAAAGTTTTTTACAAATTGTCCGTCAATCAGGATGTGTGAATTTGATTGACAGTCACGCCTCCTTGCAAAAAGTTCACACAGTTGTAAGTTGAACACCATTGCATGGGTTGTTGAGTTGACGTATTTACACGTAATTTTTAAATGTGAAGGTTTGTTGGGTGGCCATGGTAAGGTGCGTTGCACTGTAACCCATAGACTTCTGGGAGTGAGACTTAACAGATTTTACTCTGTCTAACGCCAGACGATTTTACTCATTCTCTTACCTAGTACCATGGATTTATTGTTGGGTAGTCATGAGAATTTGGTTTTATATCAAGATCACACCTCTTAATTAAGCTGATAATAAATTATTCTACATACGCAATACATGTCTGACTGACATTTTCATTGAGAAGACGGTTTATGTACCAACCATTCCTGGGAGTCCAAGGGATATTACAATCATGTGGCTGAATGTAATTTAGGCTGAGTTAAACTTGAGCCAATGCAGTCAGCGGTGGTTCGCGGCGGCCATGTGCGGGAGTCGCATTTATGTGCTTTGTTGCAGGGGCCTTTGTGTTGCGTTTCCGGCTACGTTTTCGTTCGCTGTTTGCCTGCCTTGCTTGCCATTGTTCAGTGCCTTTTCGCTAACAGACACGATTCCTTAATTGTATTGCTTTGATTCCTTTGTAGGTTGGCTCACGTAGGGGTGATTCAGTGTATAAACCAGTGACAACTAACTCGTCTAGTGCGCACAACATACACACGCAGTCATCTCAAGGGTCTTTGAGTGTCAGACGCAGTTCAAGGCTTTTTACCCTCTCTTCAAATAACACTTCAATCAGCAGTATGGACACAAATAACAAAGTATGTTCTAAAGCTAGCATTTCTATGTCAGATTGTTTTGGGGAATTGATTTGCCTGAGGAGCCCATGACTTAGATCTACATGTAGTGAACAACTCCCATACTAACCCTATATCACGACATTTTTACCGACCGATCTATTTTTAGACTACTTTTTCCACACACACAAAAAATGCAGTTCCGGTACCGCTATGAAGTCAAGTTAGTTTCTTGTGATTGGTCATCAGGCGTCTGTTGGAGTCTCATTCATGGGAAATTTAATCTCAAAATAAATCGGTCTGTAAAAACACGGTGACAGGAATGAATTGCAGTTGTTCGCTCCTACTCCCTACTGACGGGCTCCTGTTCACCTCTGTCCCCGTCACAGGGGAAAGTCCTTTTGCCAGTTTTTGTTTTTTTCTGAAAACTGCTGTCCTTGATTCATCTCTCAGGATCGGAGAACAAAAAGTGCACGAGTTACAACCAGCTCACCAAAACCAGCCGTCAGTAATGTCATAAAAAAGGTAAAGTGTATTATTTTGTGTTGAATTGAACTTTGACAGATACTGTGTATAAGCTGAGTCATGGACTCAGGGCATTGTCTTTATCAAATGACATAAAAGCAGTCTTTGCGACTGGAAGTTACATGTAGCAACTGCATTGAGCTTCAAATGGCTGCTACACTGAGACCGTGTGACCTACGTGAGCCTGTGCACGTACGAATGAACCGCTGACCGCTAAGCAATCCACTCAAACAACCCCTAGTTATTTGAGCAGTGATTTCTGGCTTTGACTGCTTGACATTACAAAATTCAAAGATGGGCTAGTACCACCTAGATACAGTAGTTGGGTGCAGGCCTCCAATTAGTCCTTATTATGATATTATTAAAAATAACAAGATATTTATAAAAAAATAACTTGATTTTAAAGGGGGAAATGGAATTAGTTTTTGAAAGATTAGAGTTGCATGTATTTTACAGGGGAGAAGGGCTAGCGCAGTGGTGAGAGCACTCGCTTCCCACCAATGTGGCCAGGGTTTGATTCCCAGACTTGGCATCATATGTGGGTTGATTTTGTTGGTTCTCTACTCTGGTCCGAGAGGTTTTTCCCCAGGTACTTCGGTTTTCCACTCTCTTCAAAAAACCATGTCTGATTTGATTTCATGTTCATGTTTAAACGAGTTGTGTTCCTAGGTGACACGTGGTTAAATAAAAATAAAATGTTCTGTGGGTTCACACTGGGCACTAAGTCTGTCTTAGCCTAAGTCCAGCCAAGTCCCCCTAAGTCCGCGTAAGCGTTCAGACATATCTAGAAGACAAATTCTTTCCGCGCAAAGCTGTCATCATTAACGATAAAAATAACAGATAAGGTAACTAACATCATAAACGTGGTGAGGTAGTCACGATCCATTTTAGCGAAGAAGTTGAGATCAAAATGAGACCAAGAAGCTATAAAATCGCTGTAATTGCGACTGTTGTCTCTGTATTAAATTTACAAAGGTTGATCAGCCAAATAACCGTACAAAATCTTATGTTCCTTCGTGAAAGGATGGTGGAAGATTTTGTCCAAGAGACTGAAAGCCCGCTTTTTCTGACCGCCCTACTTTTGAGCATTCACCGAAGACGAGATAATTTTGGGCACATAAGAAGAAGAGCGTGGGCCTGGCCAAGACCGCAGAACTGGTTTGATGTAATGCTAGCATCACCTCGGCTGAATGTTCTTTGGAAACCAAACTCCATCTCCATCTCCATCTGATAAAACCCACGATTTTGACATTTTTTTGGTATCAGGTTTTCTTAAGTCAGCCTTAAGTCATGTTGGAAACAGACTTAAGAACCGCTTAGGTCATTTGAGTTTGCCGACACTAAGACAGAAATCACGCTTCTGTGACTTAGCGGTTCACACCTGTCATTTTCACTTTGACTTAAGAGATTACTAAGTCAGACTTAGTGGTCTAATGTGAACCCAACTATTAAAGTGTTATTATCAAAGAGTGTTAAAAGTTCACAATCAGGATTGTTGTAATGCATAAATTATAGTGATTGGCCTAAGTCTTGTAATAGTTATGGAACAAATGAAAAATATAATAATTTATTGGAATTTCCTACCTTTGCAAGTCCCGTGGGAGGTCAACAAGATCACTCGCCTCCCACAAAATTATGTGGACAGGGTTCGATTCCCAGACTCGGCGTCATTTATAATTATGTGGGTTGAGTTTGTTGGTTCTCTACTCTGCACCGAGAGATTTTTCTCTGGGTACTCTGGTTTTCCACTCTCTTCAAAAATCAATGTTTGATTCGCTTTGATTTTAGTTAAAAATGATTTATTGGATTTCTACGTACAGTGATTACTATGCACTTATTATTAAATAATAAATGTTATAATTTAACAAATTGATTGTGGTTCAGTGTTGTCTGTACTCTTATCAACAACAATATTCGCATCACAGTTGTCAAAATGCTGTGGACACATGAGGTGCAGCCGAGTGGCTCCACAGTAACGTTGGACCACTTTTTACAATTGCGTGACACATCGACGCGAGCAGCATTTTCTAGACTCTTATAGACAACAGCAAGCCAATCAGATTGCAAGATTACAAGCAATTGTGGTAAAAAAGTATTATGGACTTGCATGGGTTGGGTAATTGTGCTGCTCATGACTAGAGTGGTAATGCTGTGGTTTGGTTTAGAACCCAAGTGAAGACCATTCTATTTGGGTGAACTCGTGTTGCATGTGTGTAGGCCCACCGCCCAGTTACAGGTCTAAACTACATAATTCAATAGATCTAGTTTCAATCGAGGGTCATAAAACCAAAACCAAAGTAATTACTTTGGCCAATTAAAAAGGACAGAGACATCCGGTAAACCAATCAAAACTCGAAATAATTACACGTAGCCGACACAAAGCGCAGGAAAATGTGCATGCCCGAGCCACGGATGGTTTTGGTTTCACTTCTGATTGGTTGAAAAAGTGGCGCGATAACTTTGAACCAATCACTGAGTGAAGTAATGCAAAACCAAAGCAATTTGCTAATTATTTCGACACTCAATTGAAAACCGCTCAATTATTTGATTTTTGGCTATTGTAGACTCGCCGTCAAGTCCGAAGCTCGACTCCTGTGCCACTGGCGCCTTGTGTTGAAAATGTCATCCAAGAGGGATCATCAGCACCACAGAATACTGAATGTCAAGGGAAGGGTCAGGAAAAGTTGTCACCTGTTCAGAGCAGTATGGGTAAGGAAGGTTTTAAAATAGAACTTTGGGCAGGCAGCAAAACCGGATGAGTAGGCTGGGAATGGGCTCCATGGGCTGAAGTTGCTCTTTCCTAGGACCGAAGGCACGAGCTTGTATGGGGGATCCGGGGGCATTCTCCCTCTGGAAAATTTTGAAATTTGGGCCTCTTAGAGTGCATTTCCTGCGTTCTGGAGCACGAGTTACGGTATTTGAACAGAACACTAATATCATTAAATTTTGACTTTTTTTATTCATAGAGAGTACATGAATACTCAAATATTTTTTTCGAAATTTAGTTGACGACTAAGCATATGTTGGGAAATAGCGTGACATAGCCCCTTTAAGGCTCGTCTGCATTCTATACGGCTGCGTGCAATATATTTCATATGCTGTGGCCGAAAAGACCCTTTGCAAATGTCGTATTCTCACGCTTGAAATGTAGTTTACAAATCAGGCAGCTTACACCAAGTACTGGACTGCTGGAACGCTGCCTCAAAAACATGTGTGCTCCATCCTAAAATGGACGGGTAAACAGAAATTGCCGCCATAATTACTCAGAATTCAGGCGTCTCTTGTTTTTCATGAATAAACTTTGCCGATCCAAGGCTCGTGTTCTGTGCGAATTTTTCTCATGTTATTCATAAAATTAACGTGCAATAGCCAGGAGTTTCATCAGCTGGGAGCTCTCACTGAAAACCCTGCGAGACCCCACCCATCGCATTAATTTCAATCGTATGCCATAATACACCTGTACCAAAAGCAAAGTAATTTATTTTACCAATTACATTGTACAGCAGAAGTATACAAATGATTAAGCCACTCTCATTACATATTTATGTATACACCTTATTCCAGAATGTCTGCCATTTCAGTATTCTTTTGTTTGATTGCAAATTGGCCCTTTTGGCCTCGTTCAAGGTTAAATATTCTTCTGAATTTTATGTTTGAAAGCTAGGCCAAAAGGTCCAATTAGAATACTAAAATGGCGGCCATTTTGTGTATTGTGTGAGTTATTTTGGTATAAACAACATCTTGGATTTCATATAAATGGCTTGAAAAACATAGCCCTTTGACTTTTATTTTCTTCTTCTTTGTTTGCCCTTTCAGATGGTTTAATGTCATTATTGAAACAAATCGGCCAAGCTTATGTGTACCTTAGTTCCTATGAATGCAAACAGGCATTGAATGCATTCTTGTCATTGGCACCTCATCATTACAACACCGGATGGGTCTTAACCCAGGTGGGCCGTGCCCACTTTGAACTGGCAGACTATCGGCAGGTACGACTTAACTTCGGCTTGTCTGAGAAAGCAATAGTTAAAGGAGTAACTGCAGAATACTCGGCTCCTATTGTGTACTTGAAGCGGTATCGTTTGAAGAACGAGGCATATAACAATACACGCCATTCATATGCAAATAAGTGGCCTGGTATCCGCAGTTTAGCAAGGTTGGAACCCAGCTAGGAGTCCTATCATAACTAATTGAAGTACGATCGTCCGGGTGAGTTTAGTCCTGGAAAGGACTGTTTTGGTTGACGTCTCGACAGGTCAAGATGGCTCTTACTTCTTCTGACTCTCTGACAGGTAATCGAGACTTCAGTTCATGTGACCCAAAAAAATTTCTTCTCAGGATTACACTCACCTGGACGATCGTACTTCACTTAGTTATGAGTAATTTTAATGTAGCCGTTCATAGCGAAAAAGGAGTTTTAGTAACAAAGATGGCAAGAGGCGCGTAAACCAAACAAAAAATATGGCTTGATTAAGACTAACAAAGGCTTGATACGCCTTGGGCTTTTTGCATTCAATACGTCAAGGTTAAGGGGTGGGATAAGATGATTGCCAGAATTGGAGGGTGGGCAAGTAGTTGGGTTGGTGGATGAGTGGGTAGGTGAGTGGTGGAGAGAGAGACAGAGACAGACGGACGGACGGACAATGACACAAGTGTGGTGGCCTGGCCTACCTAGTACTTATTATTCAAACCAGGCAGGCAGCCAAATCTCAAGCGCACTTCCCTGAGTGCTAGAACAATTTCAAACCAAAATAGAAAGAACAAACATTAAAACAACAACAATGCATTGACTGCTTCAGATTCAGAATCCCCCCATAGTTTGCGGACAACGTTATCCGACTCCTTGAACTGGCTTACCAATCCACTGAACCTCCATAAATAATGCGTTTATGACTTTCATTTACTGTAGGCCGAGAAAGTGTTTGCCAAAGTTAGACAATTAGAACCCTACAGAATCGAAGGTAAGATATTCGCTGAATTCACTAGATTATTTACTGCGATTTTCATAATTCTGTGGAATCTCACCTTCAAGCGCTAAGCGCCAAACTGCGTTTTGGCTTTCATCAATCAAATTTCCGAACATAGCAGGCGACTCCGCCTCTGGAAAGTGAATTGAAATTTTTCTTTAGTTCACAGCTCGAAGACCATTATATCCTTTTAGAGGTTCTTCATTAAAAAGATTTGCACAGATTCCACCACTTTCCATCGGCGTCGAGTTCGAATGCATGAATGCACCGTCAGAACCAAAGATGCTGATTGGTAGCTAGGTTATGTCACTTGATTTCGGCATGCGTGGTTTCGGGTCAGCTTTCATCGGACGATGTGCCAATTTGCATGGAAACAAAAGAATACTAAAATGGTGACCATTTTGGAATAAGGTGTATGTTACCATATCAACTCAATTGATAAACCGATTTCTGTGTTTCACTTCCCGACCGACGAAACACCATAGTTTCCTTGGAAACTAAACCCCTTTATGCACAAAATAGGAGATGTTTGCTTCGGCGCGCAGCCACATGCTAAGAGATTAGAGTGCGTTCAAGTCGAATTGAATTACACATTGCAGAGACTTCTCTCAGGCTGTTTTTTCTTTGAAACCTTGTACTGTTTTGCTCATTGATCGTTTCTCTCGTTTTTAAAGGCATGGAGATCTATTCTACTACTCTGTGGCACTTGCAAAATGAAGTTACGCTCTCGGCCCTCGCACAAGATCTGGTAGAAAATGATCGCTCATCACCTCAGGTAAGAAAGCACCTTTAGGTCCTATTTTGGTTAGTCTTCTTTTGGGGATGTCACGCAACGCTCTTGGGGGAGCACTGCGTAACATGTCCAAAGACGGCTGCGAAGGACACTACATTTTCGTTTGTGCGAGTTGGTAACTAAGGCAATCGACGACCGGTGGCGCATCGCACGGGAGATCGCGGGTCACAACCCCGGTCACACCAACGCTCAGAGACTTAAAAATTACTGAAGAGAAAGTGCTGCCTTCGCAATTTCATCTGCAAATGGTTAGACTTTCAAGTCTTCGCGGATTAATGAAAACAGATAAAGAACTCGCACACTGTAGGAGAAGAGTAGGAAGGAGACCCCGGTGTGGGTGGTCTGACTTTCAGACAATAGGCCATTTTCCGAATTCATGCCTGCCTCTTCTTCAAAGCGAGTCTAAGAGCAAAGTTTTTCTTATGAAAATTAGTTTTCATTCATATGTAAAGTAGAACTAATTACCGTCACGCAAACTTGGCACTTAGACTCGCTTTGAAGAGGAGGCAGCATGAACTCGGGAATAGCCAATTGTAAACCGCCATCAATCCATTGCTATTACCATTGAAGGTGCGATGCGTATTGAACCGCCATTGGGTTCTCAGAGATGCTTTTATGTTAAATGACCAATCCTACAATCCTATTTTGGAGAAATAAATGCCAATTGGTGCACTGTTAAGAGCGCTCCAACTCCACTTTTCGACTCAATTACTAATGACAATAATCACCGCCTTTATGAGTTATTACCCGCAAAGCAGTGTGGCCCAGTGGTTAGGGCGCTTGCCTTGAGATCCGGAGATCCCGGGTTCAAGACCCGCTCTAACCACTCGTTGAATTTGATCCTGGTAGTCTCTGGTTCAACTTCCCAGCTGCACTTGTAAATAGCCAACTGGTTTGCCTCCGGCCAGTTGGGATTCTTAACAGTTGTTGTTCTGTTCCGTCGTTTCGTTGTGTTTCATTGGCCCTGAAAAGCCCCTATGGGGAGCGGTCAATTAAGTATGTATTGTATTGTATTGTATTGTAAAGCATGAAACTACTTATTCGTTAAGGCGAGCGCCACCTTTTGGCATGCCACGCTTCAAAACGGATCGTTTTAAGAATAGTTTTACTATTTTTTCATGTCTTAAAGCAAACACAGTTTATAGTTTCCAACTTGCTCCAGCAATGTTTAACGGATTAGATTCACGAATTCGGCATAGTATGGGGAGTGAGTTCTTTGTTCAGCACCAAAGGGTTTTCCTTGCGGTATTTGGGCTTTTCCCTCTCTCCGAAAACCAACATTTGATGTAATTTTAGCTCTGCTTATCTTCATACTTCAATGAAGTTGTCATTACATGCTGGAGGCAAAAAATGACTCTTGGGAAAACTGAGAAAGTCAGTTCGAAGTCATGCAAAGACGGCACCACCTCGCGTAGACGGGAGGCCAAGTTTTGCTGGTTTTGGCACAGTGCCTTAAAAATTAGTGAATCGAATTGCGTCTTCGGTGTCTATGTAAATTTGAATACATAGCTTTCAGTGGAAGTGCTCTTTCACAAGAAGAGGTATATAAAATGGAACATAACATGATTAAAAACAGCAACTGGCAGAAAAGCAACCGGTTGTTTTTTATTACAAAGGCAAAGTCTGCCAGTGGTCAGCGGTATTTTACCATTTTTCTAGCTACTTCGTGTATTCCCTATTATAGAGTATTGAATATTTTAAAGAGATAGTCTGTTCTTCCATTCAAGCAATAGAGGACGTTTTCCGTGTTTCCATAGCCTTATCTAAACACGAGGGGGAGTTGGGAGAATTCGAGACAGTAATGCGTCTCGGGTTTGCATCACTGTCGAGAATTCTCTCAACTTCCCCCGATTGTTTAGGTAAGGCTATGGAAACACGCAAAAAAGTCCTCTATACCTTTTATAAAATATTTCTCAAAGATAATTCGACAAATGAAGTAAAATTCTGGGTTTTTTTACTTCTTGATTGAAACAGATTTTCTTGATACTCGATCATATATCCTACCAGCCAATCAAACGCGCGTAATACATAACCAATCAAACTTGGTGTGATGTCACAGCCGTGTTTCCATACTCTCATCTAAACACAGCTATTGACCAATGAGAGTGCGCGTACTATCCTAATTATTTAATAAATAGCCTTGGGTACCCATATAATCCCTTGTATACCCCTAGGCATGGTGTGCAACTGGTAACTGCTTTAGTCTTCAAAAGGAACACGACACAGCAATCAAGTTTTTTCAACGAGCTGTTCAAGTTAATCAAGCATTCAGTTATGCTTACACGCTGCTTGGTCACGAGTATGTGCTGACGGAAGAGCTCGATCGCGCTATGTCGTGCTTTCGACAGGCTGTCAGGACGGATTCCAGACATTACAATGCTTGGTAAGCTCTGTCGTTGCAATATTACTCCGTCTCTTTGGCCCTTAGACATGCAGTTTTAATGGCGTAGCATAAATTTCGCTCTTAAAACTCTTTCAGTTTAAAGAGAGGTATGAGCTTCATGCAAGGCTTTTATATAGAGCACTAACTCGCAGAAAGCAACCCGTTGGCTTTTTATTACAAAGGGAAATTCTGTCTGTGGTCAAACTGTATGTAAGTTTCTTCGAACTTACCATTAATCCACATAGACCAACATGCACTAATATTCACGTCCACTAGCATTCACTATAACGTTGGCCCTTGACGTCACAGCATTGGCGGTTGTAACCTTTTTGCGAAAACATTGTTTCCCGAAATGTTTCCTCGGCGCGCAAACGAGGAAACGTTTGCCGAGGAAGCGAGATATTTCTGAACAAATTTAGGGAACATTTTTGCTTCCCGGGAAGCAAATTTTGCTTCCGCAACTAACGTTTCCTTGGGTCGCAAACTTCCGCAACATTCTTTCACCAACATTGCTTCTCATTTGCGGGTGCCTTAAAATGGAAAAGTAGACGTAATTGATTTCAAACGAAAGTTTTCCTGTTTTACTGTCAAAAATATTATTCTCTTCCTGCTGTGGAATCACAATTTTGAAAAAAAAACTAAGAAAATAATTGCCTGAACTCAGAGGGCATTAAAAATTATTGCTGTATTGTTTTCAGGTATGGTATAGGCATGATTTACTACAAACAAGAGAAGTTCAACCTGGCTGAAATTCTCTTCAGAAAAGCTCTTTCAATAAACCCGTCAAGCTCTGTTTTGTTCTGTCATGTCGGTGTGGTAAGTTCCTTCTCCAGCTGTTTAATTTGTTGGGTTTTTTTTTTTTTTCATAATGGACCATTTTTTATAATGGACTAAAGCTAAATTCGCCTTTGTCACACGGCGGCCATATTGTCCCGGGAGACCAAAAAAGCTTTCTTTTACCACGCCAAGCCTCGCAGTGAAAACCATGGGGGTGAGGCTTGGCGTGGTAAAACAAAGCTTTTTTGGTCTCCCGGGACAATATGGCCGCCGTGCGAGAAAGGCGAATACCGCATTGTGGAGCCGTTTTCAACGGAATACCGCTAATGAAGGGAGTAGGGAGCGTAAAGAAAACGAGAAAAGAGTCTCAACATCCGTTCGACTGCTGGGGGGGGGGGGAGGGGTTGGGCAAACGGTTTCTAGAATCGAAGAACATTAAAATGGATTGCAATAACATTAGGGTTTTTGAAAACTGTTCAGTGTATCTCCATTGTTTGTATTTGCTCGAAGGGCATTTTTTTTGTCGCGAAGCTTTGATTTTTGTTGTTTAGAAGGAATTTCTGGGTTAACGTTTCATCCCTTTCTCACCATGGACCTTATTGGCGTGGCGGCCATATTGGTCATAGACAGTAGATTTCGTACCCCGAGCCTCGAGTTGAAATGTTTGAGAACGAATTTCAGTGCGCAGAAACAAGTCCCTCGAGTCCCTCGGGACTCAACATGGCCGCCGTATGCCGGATTAAGGCCTAAAGAGTCTCCAGTAGCTCAGTGCTTGGAGCATCTGACGACATCATGGAGGGTCGCGAGTTCGAATCCTATCTGGGGCTCGGATTTTTCCGAGTTCCCAATGGGTTCAATTGTTAACATTTCATTTAATATGTGTACATCATTCTCAAATAGCGTTAAGGACGGTGCCTACTATTGTTACTGCGCATACGTTCTGCGCATCTTGAGATACTCGGATTTCCTATCGGGGATGCTTACTAATACAGGGATATATTTGCGCAGTTTAAAACTATCCGGATAAAGTAGATCTTAGTACTCTTGGTATCCAAAAAGAAAAATTGGGGGTAACCATGCATTTTTGAGAGATAATTAAGCTTCAATTATTTGAGAAAGAACGCCATACATTGCTTTGTATTTTAAAGCTTTTTACAAAGATTATTCATGAATTATCTTTGAAAAATGCATGGTTACCCCCAATTTTCTTTTTGGATTTTAATAACACTTGTTAAGATCTACATTTCCTGCATAATCACACACCGGGGCAAAAATGTTGTTAATTAGGAGGCACCGTCCCTAAGTTGCATAGCAAATTGCTGCGAGCAATTGGTAAAATTTCGCCAAATGAATTGTACTGATGTTGCAGAGCCTTTTAACGCTGCCAACGTCAGCTTTCCAATTTCTTTGCTGTGGTAATGTCCGGCTTTTGAAGCAACTAAATCATTACATTTAGCATCCAATTTATTTTTAACATTATACTAACCTTTTCTTACTTTACCATCTCTCTCAGTCTCAACACGCTATGAAGAAATCTGAAGCGGCTTTGGTAACCATCAGTAAAGGAATGAATATTGACCCCAAAAATCCCCTCTGCAAATTCCATCGGGCGTCGATTTTGTTTTCAATGGAAAAGCATCAGGTATGGATTTCGTCATCCAACTGTCAACTCGTAAATGAATGATATGGAGTAAATAAAGTGGTCATAGATTTGAGCTGTGGAAATTGAAATACATGAGAGTTGGAGCTCATTGCAGTTAAGCAGAAGCTTTAAGTGCTACTGTTATAAAAAAATTGCTTCCTTTTTTTCTTCAGATCTTGAAAGTGTGTTTGCTTAACGCCTGACTGACTGTTTTGAGCTTTGATTTTTGTCCAAGGGCTGTTTTCTTTGAGTGTAAATTTTGGATTTCACGTTCCGCCATTACTCACGTTCAAAACTGACCGATTGGGCCTCAGAGGGTTGGATCTAGGCAAATATGACGCCATTTACTTACTAGTATTTTATTTTTCTTCTCGATCCAGCTCTCCGAATATTTTAAATTTAGTAATGGCGGGCCTTTAAAAGGAAAACTGCAGTTTAAATAAATAGATGTCTGTTTGAAATCAAGGCTTCAAACGTGAGTCTCTTATTGTT
>BLFP01003421.1:19198-34198 GCA_014634505.1 Montipora efflorescens | reverse complement strand
GTGTTTTAGCTGCTGAATATGTTAAAGGAAGCTAAGTGTTACGTAGCGTATTTCGTCGCCATATTGAACTCTTACGTTCTGTACCCGGTTATTGGACGAGTTTCTTTACTCGCAAATAACTTCATCTCTAAGACAAAGAGTTAAAGAAAGCTCTTGCCAAGCCCGCAATAACTTGATAAGTGTAAGAAATCTTTCGTCTCGAATTGTATCGACCGGAAATTCGCGAACGTTTTGACTCTGAAACTCTGTGTTTGAGAGTTGTGACGTCCTGCATTTGATCATGCATGAATTATTGTGTTTCTGAGAATTTCCTTCGAACGAATGTATTTTTCATTCGATCTAGTATTGGTATGGTTAATTTTAAATCTATTACAAAGAGAGTTTTCTAATCATATTCATTGCACTGTTCTGCACTGCTTTATACAATTATATCAAGATCGTGTCAAACATTTTATCAGTAGACCGATGTTATAAGATTTATATGCATCAAAATGGAAAGTCTTTGTAGCAAAGAATGCGCAACAACTGAGATAAAAATTCTTATATCGACGTTTAATTAGACTTGCAATTTTCGTTTTAGTGAATCTTGCGAACAATTCAATTCCAGTCGACTGAAAGCTGCAAGCTTGTAAACTTGATTCTTCATTGTTCCACTGCTCAATACGCCCAAATAGATAATGTTGTTTTGTTCCTTGTGGATTTTAATTTACATAAGGACTCAGGCAAACTAACTAATTTCTTTTAGTGCCATTTTGTCAAAAAATTTGAACGGATTAAAATTGTACTTTGAACAATCTTGCACAATTCAATTTCGTAATAACACTTCCATCGTTATATTTTCGTGCTCAAATTGCTGCCTTTAATTAACAAATCTTTCCAAGGCCTGGTGAATTTTGAAAAGCATTAAATTTGTCTATTTTGAGCTCAGTTACAACCAAACATTTCAAAGGAGTATTTTAATGATTGTTTTGATACAGATGCCTGAACTTTTGAAATATTTACATTAAATTAAACTCATAATTCAATTTTAAACATAGTTTTGTAATTAGTATTCTTAGTTATGTTTACATCAATAATTATTATTTTGCTTTGTCATTTTACCTCAAAGTTGTGCATTTCCTGTTAATGCTGTACTAATATAGGGGTCTCAAGTTCTCTTATACATGTGATTTATCAAAATAAATTATTATTTTCATGGAATTTATTAACAATCTAAGTAATGATGTTACTTGTACAACTGGAAATATTTTAGTTCTTGAAATGGAACAGGATTGATGCATTTTGATTTATGTTACAAAGACACCTATGATTCACAGTTTGTTTCTTTTCCTTTTTTAAACACCTATCAGTCGGTGAACAAAGTTTTGTAAACATTGTAATATGCTTTATAGTAAAAATGTTAACTTTCTGTAGGCATGTTTTCTTCAAAAATGCGCCTTTTACAAAATGCTTTCCACAGTTAATTTACTTAACAAAGGTCAGTTAAGATGACAAGTGTGTCATGCCACTATACTTGCAGATTTTTCAACATTGCACACGATATTATCCCTGTAGTGCATGATGTGAATTTCATATTGTGCAAAGGGGGGTTAGTTACTTTTGAGCAATACTGTTCATTTAGGGTTAGTGTACCAGTTACGTGTCTGTGGTTTACTTGGCATCCTATGTGGGTTGAGTTAATTGGTTCTCCATTCTACTCTGAGAGGTTGTGCTCTGGATATGTTTTTTTTTTTTTACAGTCTACTCAAAATCTGTTTTGCCTTGAAGTACAATGTACACACCTGTCAGTTCTAGGCACTGTGTCAACAAACTTTTCTAGTCAACTTATTCTCTAAAATTGTTCCAAGTGTACAACGACTTTGCATTGCTGTTTTCAAAGACCTACATTTTATCACATTGGAAATCAGTTTGTGGTTTCTACCTGGTATTAATCCCGTTCCTCCTCATATGGTGGTAGATGAACTTACAACAAGTTTGTCCACTTTTTTGGGAGCCTCTAAAGCAGCAACTTTGAAGGAGAAAGTTAACCCATTGACTCCTGAAATGCGGTCATGCAAAGTGACTCCTGAAACCAATGAAAATTTATTGGGTCCAATGTACATTGTACACAACAGTTATTTTGAATGACTGGATGATTATTTATTAATTTGAATTAATTGTCAGGTGCCTTTTTCAGTTCTTCAAAACCTGAAACTGGAATATCATAATATACAGTACCTTTGATCTTGAATAATTGGTCTGATCTTTTGAAAAGTGTCTTAATGGCGGCACGGGGAACAGCACAACGCCCCAATGGAGCTGTGCAGGGAAAGATTTGTCAATTCAAGCTGGTTCTTTTAGGTGAGCATTATACATGTACGGTATCAAAACAGTTAGATGAAGCTATGTGCATGTTGTATCACTTTATGACTCCTACATGTAAGACTGAAGTTACAAGGGATGGAGTCAGATGAGTGGTTACAGCAAATCAAATACCGAGCATTAGAGCTGCACATATATTTTTATCTTTAAGAGAAGAATGACTGTAGCATTCTCAAGGACTAGATTGTATTCTATTACTTAGTGATTCTGCTGTAAACGTCTTTCACTTCTTGTCAAATGCAAAACTGAATCGTTGCAGTAAGCAGAAGCCTTAGCCTTCTTACATGTATCTAATGATGATCCTTGTTATAACGTCTGCATGTGATTGGTTAAATAGCAGACTATAGTGAGTGAAGTTGTTGAAACTTTCTGGTGGCTGTTGGTACTTACTGAAACCACTGTGTGCTGTGTACATGTATGTATGTGAACCAGAGGCAGGATTATTGATTTGTTGTTTTACATTGCACACTTGATATAAAGGATGTAATAAACTTAGTCACAATCCGAGTAAGATTAATAATTATTATTTTAATACAGATAGATCTTCATAGAATCTTGTTTTTATTTTAGGTGAATCTGCAGTAGGCAAGTCAAGTTTGGTTCTTAGGTTTGTCAAGGGGCAGTTTCATGAATACCAGGAAAGCACAATTGGAGGTCTGGATTTCCTTTTTTGCCAAATTAGCATTTGAATACCCCTGGGGATTTTTACTGTGCACATACATATCTGCAATTATATTTGTAAATTATTTAATTATCTATTTATTTGTTTCTTTATGAAGTGTAGCTCTATAGTTTGTATTTTCGGCATAACATGCGAAAGCATGACTTGCAAGATTGTTTACCCCACTGAACTATCAATTGCAGTGCAACTCAAAGCTAAGGGAACTTTGCATACGTGTACCATACACATGTACTATATGATGCGTATGTGTTTGTTGACATTGGCGCATGCATACATGTACGCTTTCTTGTACCACTTTTTAATTCATTGCGGCCATATTTTTGCTTTATGTGGCATTGTGTTATTTCTATTCCATCGTGAGTCCTGTCAGTCTACTTTGCTTCTTTGACGTAAACACTGATTATTATTGGGAGAGCTTCGTAAGAGACACCTTAAATATTTCGTGTTAAGCTAAAATATTTTTGAAATGTCCTTACACAGGGTTGTATATAAGAGCCGGCAGCCGGTGAAGTTCGCCGGCTTCTCTGTCAGGTTTCACCGGCTACTTTCATTGTTTGAAGAGTCAAGACATGTAGAGGAGATGATGTTTATGAGGTCTAAACTACTTGGGCTCAATACAAATAAAAATTTGCAGTACCTATCTTTTCTGAAAACACATAAAAGACTTCTGACTCAAGGGCAGTTTAAAAACGTTCTGCTTGAGACTTTCGTTTTGAAAAAATCTTGCTGCGGTGGCAGGAAAGTAGGAACAATATGATTTGTTGTCCGCCATATTGGATTTCGGTATTTTTAAACAGCCACTGATTGTATCTTACCGGAAGGAAAAATCACTCATGGACGTTTTACTCCGCGCAAAACTTCCTTTAATCACGCCGCAATCATAAAAAAACTTATTAACAAAGAAACACTTTCAAAAGGTTTGTTCTCAATCCAGAAGGAAATTTACATATGATGTTCTGCTAGCAACACGCTCAGCCTGCGTTCACGCATCTCTTACTACAACTCGACTGAGGAACAAAACTAGCCCCTTATCATTCACTAACCGCTCCTTCGTTTTCACTTCGAACCTTTCAGTTGATCATTTATAGCGAATGTAGAAGCTGAGGACTCGTAGACTTTATTTAAACACTTGAACTTAACGCTCCTCGGAGTTAAATCCTACTTGCCCGCGTAAGTGCTCGTCCTCTCGAGGGCATCTCTACGCTTCAACATGACAACGGATCTTTATCCAACGTCACTCTTGATCAACTCTCACTGCTTTACGGAACTCCTAATAATACAATAAAGTAGATGTTACTAAGCCCTGGTGGCCGACACATTTTATAACCCTGGAAAATGATGATGATTGTTACACATATTGTTTAATCCTTCTGTCTTTAGCCGCCTTTCTGACACAAACAGTGTGTTTAGACGATACAACAGTCAAGTTTGAGATATGGGATACTGCTGGCCAGGAACGTTATCACAGCTTAGCTCCAATGTACTACCGTGGGGCACAAGCTGCTATTGTTGTGTATGACATAACAAGCCAAGAAACCTTTGGTAGAGCAAAGAATTGGATCAAAGAGCTCCAGCGACAGGCCAGTCCAAATATTGTCATTGCATTGGCTGGGAATAAAGCAGATCTTTCGAGCAAGAGAATGGTTGAATATGAGGTATTTTAAGAGTTGTGTTTTGTTTGAGTTTGGTCTTTAAAGTTACTCGTTTTCCCCTACCAAAAAGAGGAGAGTGCCGGTACTGCCGCATCCCTGCGTGGATGTGATAACACTTGTACGTACATGTCGCATTGTCTAAAACTCTAAGGTATTGGTTTGTGCACTGGTAAAGAAAAGCAAAGAGCAATGAATATGGTCACCGTGGTGTTTAACCCTTAGTAAAATCATCTGGCTCAAGTCAGAGTCAAAGCTACATTGTGTAAGTGCTGTGCTTAGGAGCGAAAAAAGGTAAAGCTTAAAGTTTGTGTCTCGTTGTTTGATGGAGAAAAACAGTTCAAATAAACATTATGGAAACACTGCAAATCCAACTAGAACAAGGGAACATTATTGTAATAACATAATGATGAATCCTGTCAGATGTCAGAGAAGGATTTGAAGCTTCAGATTTGAGCTTTGATAAGAAATCATTAAACAGATCTCTAACCTGTCTTTAGAAACTACAAACCAGACAAAAAAGAACTTGTAGATTGAACAGAGATTTCAAATTATTGGAAGCAGTCAAAGGATGTTTGTCTGTCCAAGGGGACAGACCAAGGGCATGAGTTGCAGGTTTCATTATTATACAAGTGCAATGTTGGTACATGGATTGCTGATTTATGTTCAACTGATTAGATGAGTTATCCATTTATGCCTTAATTTTGTACCTTTTTTTAATTAGGACGCTCAATCTTATGCAGAAGACAATGCCCTGTTGTTTATGGAGACGTCAGCAAAAACAGCTATGAATGTGAATGATATATTCTTGGCAATAGGTTAGCAATTACCACTTACATGTATGGTTAGAAAATTAATGCCCTTGATTACAGTGTAGATGTATGCCGAAGATATATGTCCAACTTGTAATTACCTTTAAATACTATCATATGTACTATTCCTCGGGCCTTAATACTTAATATGACATGCTTTAATGGAACATTTCCTAATTAGCCATCTTATTTTTAATTTACAGCGAAGAAACTTCCCAAGAGCGACACTACAGCCCCTGGTCCAGCGGCCAACCGACAACAGAGAGGAGTCGACCTCAGGGAGACTAGTGAATCTCACCAGGGTGGCTGTTGTAAATAATTTTCTCTACTTGATCTATTCTCATTTGAATGCTCCAGTGTAAATCAGATATGTGCAATTAGAATTCTGTGGACGACATCACATTAGCAAGGTCAACCTATGACGACCATGTTTTCAGCCTTTGTTGCAACCATCAAGTAGCTTACTAGACCTTTTCCTGTGCGGAACTGTTATTTTACTTTTTCATCGGTATTCAGGGAAAGTAATTTTGGGCAGTATTCATGGGATAAAGTAATATTTTTTAGGCCTGCCATTACATTCCTGAAGCAATTCTATAGTGCTGTGAGATGTCTTGAGTCGTGAGTACACTTCATTCAGTTTGTAGTGAAATGACATGGAGTGTGATGTGGGGATAACTTTACAAAACTGTCAGTGAACTGGATACAACTTTAAGTCAGCACAATTCTTCCTACTCTGAGGCCAAGCCAATGATGGGAACTAATCGTGCAGAGATGAAGTTGATTCCAGTTCAATTTAGAGGGTTAATAATAATAGTAATAATGAGGCTCACTGTAATATTTTCTCTCTTTCTCTGCACTTGGGTATTTGGGCACACTCCTTGGACTGGATTTAAATCTCAATCCAGTTGGATTGGATAATAATCTCAATCCAGTTACAGTGCACTTGGTCATTTTCAACCAATATCAAGTGATAAAATTGGCTCTGTATATTGTGATACCGGTACTTCATGATGAATTAATGGTTTAGAAAAGGAAGAGCCAATAAGATTAAAATGTTTGGACTAAAATGATATGCCAGAGGAGTGATCATTTAACCCATTGACTCAAGAACCCCGCCTCCACCATTGACAAGTAAAATTATGTGGCGTTAGACAGAGTAAGAGTAAAGTCTATTTATGATTCTCACTTCTAGGAATCAACTGGTTAAAGGGGACATAGTTTTTTTTAGTGGATGTAGAGGTCGTTAACCCATTGACTCCTGAAACCTCTCTCCCCCTTACCCCCCCGCCTCCCCCCCACACCCCCCGTCCCTCATTGACAAGAATAATTTTCTGGTGTTATACAGAGTAGAATCCTATTTTAAGTCTCACTCAAAGGAGTCGTTGGGTTAGTTTAAGAGGGCTGGACAGTTAAGCATGAATAAATTTCCTGCACCACGAAAGTACCATTAGAGAAAATCATCATGCACAACTAAGCCAAAGAAAATGGTGTGCATCAGAAGGCTTCCTCTGAAAAACTTTATGGTCTCGTTACTGTGAGAGGGATGCTTTTCAATTGTTCTAAATTTACCCATTCAAGGAGGCCAACTTCGGAACTGTTTGCCTTTTTTTCACTTCCCTTTAAAATGATAAGCATCCTTATTATATAAACACCAGTGAAATACCAAGCGAGCTTTCATGCAAAAACATGATGTTTTCACACATGAAAAGATCACTGTTGCTATGGTTTCATATAAAACTTTTGCCTTTTGATGCCTTTCGTAGTATTTCAGTGATGTTTATATAATAAATAGAATATTACATGGCCACGTGAAGATACGAAATTTCTCTTAAAGTGTTGAATATTTCACGAGTGAGCACACCGAACAAGTGAAGTATTTGTCAACACTCAAGAGAAATTTCGTATCTCCGCGTGTCCATGTAATATCTTCTATTTATCATTTTGGTAGGGAAATTCCCCTTTGATTTACGTGGTAGCTTTCTCTGATAAGCGTGTGATCTTGTGTTCATTTAGTTTGTTTCATGTAAATATGCCCCACAAGAAAAGATACGAAGTAGAAAGACTTGGCCTGGCTTCCATACAGAAGCAAAAAGTACATGTATCTTGAAGTGATTTTAAAAAGTACTCTGGGGCAAATCTGAAGATTGTTATCAATTAGGTGTGATAGTTCATTTATAAGATAAAGAAGCTCTGGCAAAAGTGCAGCATTGCTATATACAACAAAATGCGTGGCCAAAATTTTTTGCAGAAAAAAAAACCTCTTTCAAAATTTTACAAAAAATGTTCGAGCAATGTCATGTTGCCAGACATTGTTGGAACATGAAGGCTGGTTTAAGAGCTTTTTGTGAAGGTTTTATTTTCATATGCTGTAAGAAATTCTTGCTGGTTTTGATCCAAGCTATCAGGGGCTGAGTAATGTACTTTACAACAATTATTTTAGGAAAACTTGCACTAATTATTATTGCAATCTTCGGTTGGGCCCTAAAAAGTACAGATGTCAAGCCTATAGAGTGTTTTCACTCACGTGATCATTAACCTTGTTTTTCCACCGAAACAAAAGAAAATTAGTTGGATACACCAACATGGTCGCCATTCAATTGTTTGGGAACACTAATATGGCTGCTGTGACGTCACATGAAAACACTCTATAGCTGTTTATTTGGAGTAAGGAATCTTTTAGCCCGCAAAATTATGGAGGCAAAGGAATCTTTGCCTATTCATAGTCCTGGTAGTGAAGTCTGTCCAAAACATTTTCTTATGATCAAATTTTTGTAAAACAACTGTCTAAGCAAAATCAAAATTTGTACGTGGTAAACCACAGTACCATGGTATTTGCCACTTTGATAATTATACAGTGCAACTATAGACCAATGTTGGATCATTGTGGATGAGTGGAGCAGCTGTGAGACATCAGTGCTGGCTGGAATTAGGTAATCAAATGGGAAATGGCTAGTGATGAGTACAGTGAGCATCATTGGTGGTCTAATGTTAGAACCCTTTTGGCAAATAGAAGGGTGCATGTAGGATGGCTTTTTGGAGCAATGATGGACCAGTATTGCAATGCTATTGCCCAGTAGAAGGCCAGTGTTAGACAAATATTGTTGTGTACAATTGGTGCCCCATAAGGGCTCCAGTGTAGTATATTACAAAAAAGGGGACTATGAACTTTTACACAACTTCACTTTAAATTTAGTTGCATTCCTCTTCACTTAGATGAGAACGTTCTAGGAAATTGAACTACAACTGCACTTTTTTCTCCTTTTTCGCATCACTAGCATCAATGATGTTTTTATCTAAAGAATTATTTCAAACTTCCACGTATGTAGTTCTCTAAAGGGTTTCTCAGTCTGAAAAGTATATGCAAAAATAGAACATTGTACTTGTGTAATAAAACTGTAACTAATGCGTGTCTAGCAAATTTACTCTCCACTCCACCCCACCCCGAGTGCTTTACAGTCTTTTTGTATTCAGTGTGATGTGATCGTTTGATGTAAATGAAGACAGTGAGTTTGCGCTGTGGGCACGCCGGTTGAGGGGCTCGTTTCCCGAACTGTCCCGATAACTTTTTGGATCGGAAAAGCCATGTACGAAACTGCCTTACGCTGTTTTCATAAACCGGTCTTTTAACTTGTTTTCAAGATAACAAAAAGCTAAATGATATAAAATCTCTCCGTTCTTGAGATTTTGAGGGAATTATGACAGGGGAAAAAGGCCCAAAATATTTCGGGACAGAAAGCTGGATCCGTTTCCCGCAACTTTCCGGGCCTTTTACGGGTATCACAAATTCCTCTCTATCTTGAGAACACAAAGGTTTTCAGTCATCAAAAAGGGTGGTTGGCTGTTCTAATAGTCCAAACTACCGAAAACTGATGGACCGCATTCCATCGCAGAGCGACTTTTGACATCGTATCTGTTTTACTCTCGGATTGTACAGGGTTCATTTCTACCAACCCTCATTGACCGGAAAAGCCGCCACAGGACTAGGCAGTGGTTCATCGATAATAATACTCATTATTAATACCAAACCGCACTTCCGGCGTTTTTGCGCAGGCGTTCATGATTTTGACGTTGCGTGGGAGAATCATCCCCAAAGGATTCAATAGCCCACGTTCGATATACATTGTATTATGAAAATCCAGTCCCAAACAAAAGTCGTCATCTCGAGGCTCTGGGGAATAAACTCCTACAAATCCTTGCATTTATTCCCCAGAGCCTCAAGGTGATGCCTTTTGTTAAGGACTGAATTTTAATATATCGAGATTGGTCCATTGGCTATTTTGAATACCATAATACTCTTTGTTTTGCATTGGAATTGTCTCCACTTTCTTTTGGGATTTTCAATGGTCTCAAGAGAAAATAAAAAAGCTTACGTAAAATTTTTGAGGGGCAAACAAAGAGTATTGTTGTCTACCTTTGTGCTGTCCCTCCAAACGATCCCAAGAAGCTTTGTGGTCGCAAATCGTACCCAGATTCCCGCTAGTACACGGTGAATAGAAGGGGAGAACTCTGGGGACGAGAATGTTCGTAGTGCACACAAGGCAACTCGATTCCTGCTAAGGAGAAGCCGGGTATTTTTTCCGAGTATTTCCATTCATCATCAAAAAAGCAGTCTGGCAATGTTGTAAAAACGACTTTCTATAAATTCTAACGTCGCTATCTATGCGAAGCTTTAGCGCGAAAATGGTCCCAACAAGGTGGCACCGCGGGTGTCAGTTTTGACAGGTTCCTCGCTCCAGTCCTTTTTTAAAACCAGTGAAGAATCCGTTGAGATGTCTGTCATTTGGATGCTGGCCAAGAGGTCTCAATCTGGAGTAAGGGCTCCTTGTTCTTTTTGAAATTTGCTTGTGCTCCCTCGTTCCCGAATGTTAACAGCTTTTTGATCCCTAAAATGGTTTATGTTTCCTTCTTGTTCCCTAAGGTATTTTGTCTTTTTTCCCCTGGGGACCGTTAATTTGCCTTCATCCATACTTACGCAAAACATCGACCTGAACGAGATCGTCGTCACCTAAAAAACCTCTAAAACTAACCTGACAATAATAATAATAATAATAATAATAATAATAATAATAATAATTTGACTTGATTTACTTTCATTGTTCATTTCAGTTTACAGTGTCCCCAATTAGCGCTCCAGCGCTAGAACGACTAGACACTTAAATAAAGTTCCTTTCCTTTACTTTCCTTATAATAATAATAATAATAATAATAATAATAATAATAATAATAATAAGAAGAAGAAGAAGAAGAAGAAGAAGAAGAAGAAGAACAACAACAACAACAACAACAACAACAGCAACAAGAAAAAGAAAGTTAGAGAGAAAAGTGAAAAAATTATGGTTGAGTTCTAACATGATCTCTGTAACTAAAATATGCATGGCCATTTCATGACGTTCACCACTAAAAAATGACAAATATACCAAAACTGTAAAGTGCGCTTGCGTAGCCTGCGAGCAAGCTCTCTCGAGGGGATAGGAGTGAGTGAAGTAAAAGGGCAAAGGGTTCTCCCCCCACTCTCCCCCCACCCCCTCGAGAAAGCTTGCTCGTAGGCTAACAGGTGCCGTTGTTTCCAGGTGTTTTCGTTCTCATCGACGACGCTTTTGCTTATGGTCTCTACCAAACAACGAATCTTTTGTAGATTTTGTCGGTGGGACACAATATAAAAGAGAAATATCTTCCCGAACACACGTCTCGAAAGTTCCTCCAAGCTTTCTAAAGCCATCCAGATTCACTCCTTAGTGATGGTTACTGGGATTTGCAAACTCTTTTTGACGAGGCTGCAAAGGTGGTGATAGTCCTGGGGTGCGTACCATTCAGCTAAAAATCCCGGAAATTTTGGTTAAATGTCAAATGGAACAGTCATTTCCGGAAAACTAAATTCGTCTGGAGTACCTCCAGATGTACTTCTGTATCATTACAACGATTTTTCCGTTTCCAGGCCCTTTTCCGTGTAAAATCGAGTGATGAGGGAAGTGAAACAATACATGGTACGTGCATTTTGTCCGGTTTGTTGATATACTTGGAAAATCGCTTTCATGGAATGGCCACTCCAGCCGGAATTTTCCAAAAAAATGGTAAGTATCGCCGATCACGGTTCATTCCAGGTCTCAGGTCTTCTTAATTCACATTTATTCCCCAAAATGGAGGTAAATATCCACCACTATCACCAACGCGGGCGGGAGGTGCAGTGGCCTCGTGGATGGTGCGGTCGACTCCTGATCGAGTGGTCTGGGTTCAGGTCCTGGCCGGGGACATTGTGTTGTGTTCTTGGACAAGACACTTTACCCTCACCACCCACGTGTATAAATGGGTACCGGCGAATCTAATGCTGGGGGTAACCCTGCGAAGAACTAGCATCCCATCTGGTAAGGGGAAGTAGAAATACTCCTGGTCGCTTCATGCCACAGTAACCGGAGGTAAGCGCCGGCCTGATGGGCCTTCTAATCTCGTAGCAGACTTTATCACCAACACCGAGGTGAATAATTGTTTTAGCATATACCATGCATACACACAATTGAATAATCAGCCGAGTCTCTCGATAAACTTTGCCCCTCGGTAACCAGAGCAAAACAGGAAGCCATGTTGTTTTTCGCCGTTTGATCAGAGGTGAACAGTACTTGCTATTCACCTCCGAGTCACTGTGGTAGCCAATCAGAATGCCCATAAAGCATTATTCACTTTTGTGGTATCGATGGTTTCCATCTGACGTCACGGCGGCCATGTTGATGTTCAGAACAATGCATTAAAATGTCTTTTGGGAATTTGACTATTATTATGCAAAGCTTGTGGGGCCATTTCCAATTGTTTTGTACACCAACATAGCCGTCTCATCACGTCGATGCAAACCAAGAATACCAAATTCAATTATTAAATCGATATTAAACAAGTTCAATCATATTTAATCGAGGGACTGATAATCAGTCCTTTAAACCCTCAAAAGCGAGAACAATGTTGTCGCAATCGATGTTGAATTGACCGTGACAGTGCACAATCTTTTGTTTTCGCTTCGCACGGGTTCGCAGATTAGTTACGCATAATTAATCGAAAGATTTGATTGGTTATAAGTGAGAGATTTCGAGGCAATGAAAGGTATAGACTACGTTACAGAGACTAACACATATTGTGCATTTTACCTTTCGACACACCCATCCGAAAAATTGGTTTTTGCCCTGAGCGGGACTCGAACCCAAGTCTCCCTGATTACTAGTCGGGCATGCTAAGCCATTACACCATCAAGGCCACCACGCTGCCAACGCAGCAGCTTAATGGGGCGACTTTAGCAACGTGGGGATTCCTAGGGCCCAACTTTTCTTGTGAAGAAAATCAGGTAATCAGGGAGACGTGGGTTCGAGTCCCACTCAGGGCAAAAACCAATTTTTCGGATGGGTGTGTCGAAAGGTAAAATGCACGATATGTGTTAGTCTCTGTAACGTTGATTGGTTATCTTCTCGAAAAAAAGGTACGAGTGTTTTGTTCACCGTCAAGCCAAAAATACAGACAAAAACATGTAACAAAAAGACTTGTCGAGTTTCATAACCATCTCAATGCATTAACTATGGCTCAACGAAGAATCGCAGAGTCTGTTTTTGTTCAGATTTTGACAACAAGAATTACACAATTCAAAGTTCGTTTTATTGTTACAAACAAAACTTTACTTTTTTGCTCGATTACGTTTGAGGTGTGGAGGTCCTTTCATTTTAATCATTTAGAAGTCTCGGAACTTAGATGTTCTTCGCCGCCTACATTACTCAGTATAATAAGAGAGTTTTTTCAGCTATTTTATAAAATAAAATACATAATAACAAACAAAACCGCGAAAAAAATGGTGATTTCCGATGATCCAGACAAGGTTTGAGTGAGTTGGGAACTAAATGAGTTAAGTGAATAACCAAACCGTCCCCTCCCCTCCCCGAACAAAATTTCCAGTCCAAAGTTGACGTGTTTTTACTCGGAGTCGTCCGAGCTACCCGAACTCTCCGGCGGGGCCCAGTCTTGACCGCCGAAGACGCCAAGTTGGGTCTCGACCTTTGTGTTCTCCTTTTTCTTTGGTTTCACGAAACAACAACACACAATGAGAAGAATGATAAGTAAAGTCCCCCCTGCAGCTGAAACTCCGATTATAATAATCTGCTTTATCTTCTGTTCCTGCTCGTAGACTTCATCCACAATACACTGGAAGCCATCACCAGCATATCCTTCCTTACATTTGCAGACGAAGGAACCCCGTGTGTTTTCGCAAGTGGCTTTCACGTCGCATTTATCGTAACTGCATTCATTGATATCTGAAATGATTTTCGAATAAAGTCAATTCTTAGATTCGATGCTCGCGTAGATGCGTACGCAAACTCTTAAGGCCTGGCCAAACGCTCGCAACATTTCAACGCAACATCTTGCAACATTGTTGCATGATGTTGCAACATGTGTTGAACGGGGTTGCCAATTTCATCATTTTCAACGCAGCATGTCAATGTTCATGTGCCCCAGGTCCCTGGCGCGAAAGAAGTGGACCTAACGCGCATGCCCTAGCGCAACAATGTTGCGTGAACGTAACGCTGGCCAAACGAGCACAACATCATGCAACATCCAAAATGTTGCACGAAAAATTTGACCGTTTTCAAATTTGATCCAACACCATCCAGCATGTTGCAACATATCGCAACAGGGTGGCCAACCGTATGCAACATGTTGTGCCCAACAATGTTGCAAGATGTTGCGTTGAAATGTTGCGAGCGTTTGGCTAGGCCTTTAGGTCAGCTCTCACCCCACCCCTCCCCTCTGTAAACGTCACGCCGAAATCCAAAGCAAAAGGCATCATCTCCAGGCTCTGGGGAATAAACTTATACAAGTTCTTATATTTACTTCCCAGAGTCTTTGTTTAGGACAGAATTTTAATATATCGAAATTGGTCTTTTGAAGAAACTTGTTTGATTTAGATGAAATCTTCCGAAAATTTCAATAAACGTCACGAAGTGTCCCCTTGCTAAATATCACTCGTGTCTCGGAATAAAGATGATTAACGTCACAAAGTGTTCCCCAAATGCTGCTCCTCAAGTGAAGATAACAGCTGCATTTACCCTGACCTAAAATAACTCTAATCTTTACCCTAACCTTACCAAGGTGATTTGGTGACGTAATTCGGAGGACTGGGGAGAAAAACTTTAACACCGTATCCCACAAGCGCGCGCGGCCTTATTTTCAAATTCAACATGGCAGAGGCGAGGTTAGAGCTCGTCGGGTCCTCTTGAATGCTCATTCAGTAACAGGAAATGTGGTAGACACAGAATGATCTGTTGAGTTTTGGCGATGGAAATGCTGCAGGGAGTTTGGAAACAACACCTAAGGCCGAACGCAATTGTGGGATACGGTGTTAAAATTTTTCTTCCCAGTCCTCCAAATTACGTCACCAAATCACCTGGTATTGTTAGAAATGGCCGTTTTTATACTAGAGACGCATAATTCGTCTGGGACGAACTCGGGCAGACATTTTTTCTGCGTCTGT
>BLFP01003421.1:6698-9198 GCA_014634505.1 Montipora efflorescens | reverse complement strand
AAAGCAGTTTGTGACGTAAAATTAACAAATAGATTCCATGTTTCCGTGCGTCTGTTGAGTAATAGATCACGGATGACTTATGTTCTTACCACTTTTGACGTCTTCTGTGATGTATTACTGAACAGACGCACGGCAACATGGAATCTATTTGTTTTATATAATAAAGAAATTAAACTTTATTCCCATAAAAGCTGATGTTGAAGTCAGTTGTGCTTCTGTCCTCTAGTAGATCATAAACAAGAACCAATCAAAATACGAGAACAACTTGGGTTATCATATAATCGAGATTAGTAGAATTCTAAGTATACTAATGCAAATGCTGTAATCTGATTGGCTGAGCCATTGAACACTATCAGCCATTAGTGTGCAGTGGCTGGAGGTCGTCTTGGAAATAACGACGTTTTTTTTTTTCGTTTTTCCAAAGTTTTGGACGAAAATTTGGATGCAAATGGGAATTAAATTTCTGAGAAATCTAAACGAAGGAAATTTACGGTTTCTTGACTTTCAAAAAAGTTGAAATTATTGAAAAAGCTGATGCACGTTATTTGAAGTAAATTTTAGTAAGAATTCCACTAAAACGATTAGATTATTCGCTCTCGATTTCTATGAGGTAATACTGAGTTGATTCGGCCGTCGGCCTCATTAACTATCACCTCATAGAAATCTCGAATTGTTAAATAGACCCACGCCTCTCAAATCACGGTCGTGGGTCCAAAGCTATACATGTGGCTACCTAGTTTTGATAACATTAAGCGTCTTACCCAGCAGATAAAAAGCGAAATTTTGGGGTAAGAATAGTAAAACATGTTTGAGTTTTGTTGGGAAGATTAATATTGTAGATAAAAATATTTGAGTTAGGTGCACTTTTAGTTGTATTGTCAGGGTTTTCAATGAGATTGCACTAGGTGGAGCGGTAGCCTCGCAGCTCCTACAAGGTCTCACCTGATTGGAGACCACCCTTGAGGTTTAACAAAAGAACAAATAACAGAAACAATGGACCCTAGGCCTAAAACAAAAGGGCCATTGTTTCTGTTACCCTAGGCCTAAAACAAAAGGGCCATTGTTTCTGTTATTTGTTCTTTTGTTAAACCTCAAGGGTGGTCTCCAATCAGGTGAGACCTTGTAAGAGCTGCGAGGTGACCCAGGTGGAGAAGCTAAAATTTTGGAGGTAGATAGAAAAAGGACCACATGCAGGAATGGCACAAGCTTTTAGAGGGGTTCCAGCATTTTGGAGCAAGATTCTCTTGCTTTTTTGAGAACAAGCCTTGTTCTGTGGAGCATGTTCTCTATGTTTTTGGGTAAAATCTCTCAGTTAAAGAAGGTGGAAAACTCAAGTGAAACAGCCAGCGATATAGTTTTGCCAAAAGACGGCTCTTATTGAAAACCCTGATTGTAAGGCAGAGTGGTGTTAGATTGCCAGAAAGATTATTACTGTAATTTATTGTTGCACTGTGACTTCAGATCTTAAAGTATGCCCAATCAATTCAAAGGGAATCTCATCATAATTCCATAGAGGAGGAGATGGAAGGCTCAAAAGCAAATGTTGAAGCTTACATATAAGAACTACATGTGATAAAAAATTAAATTTATCCTATAAAAATTTTATATACAAATTTTCAAAGTTTGCAAATTATTGTAAGGTAAAAAATTGTCAATTAATTTGCAAGTGCTGAACCGTCAAGTTTTCTACCCTCACTGATGGCATTCAAATTTGCTGATCTCTCTCTATGGGGTCTGCTTGTGTCAGGCAAGTTGTTCATTTTAGAGCAACCAGAAATGCTTCCAATTTAGCTAGGCAATAAGACCAGAAACAGGGTTTATAAAGAACACCTTTGACTCAAAATGAGCTATGTACCTGCAATAGGCCATGTTGGATACATCAATATTCACACATGGCTTATGACAATTAAGTATTGTAGCCATGCCTGAACATTGATATATCGAACTCGGCCTATTTTGCAATGAACACGTTTTTAGAGAGATCAATTAAAATAAGAGAGGTCATTAAAGTAAACGTTCTTAGACCACCATTGAGGGCAAAACAGTCATTTTGACTTACCAGTATTTCCAAGGGGCAGGTTCTTTCAAATTAAAAAAATAAAAAATATACACATTTACTGGAACAGTCAAGTTAATTTCCCTCTGCTAAGTAGCTGTACTTTCCTGTACATTCTCAACATTATGTTCTTTATCTGAAAGTTCCTGATTCCAGACTAGAGAGCTTGTGGCTGTGACATCATCTGGCTGATTCAATACATCCTTAAAAACGAAAACAGTATTGCACAGCCAGACCAGGAATAACACATAAGCAAGCACCTGTACAAGGGAAAAATGATTGATGAGTAAGTAGAGCAGAGTAGAGAACTAACACAAATTCAACCCATGTAATGGCGATTGCTCTCACCACTGCGCCAACTTTGCACCCCTAGGGACCGTTCATTTTTTATGAGAAAGGGAGGGGGGGCTGGTGGGCTGGTGGGATTTGAGAAAAATTGGCTTG
>BLFP01003420.1:0-11416 GCA_014634505.1 Montipora efflorescens | reverse complement strand
CCTTTTTGAGCTAATCAAGCCTGCAACAGTGCTATAGAAGGATTTCTCAGTATTTTATGTGTACTCGTTCCATGAGCAACAGGGCCTGGGTTCGATTCAATGTCTCCTGATATCAATAACTTTTCTCTTGATAGACAATAATTTTCTTTTTTGTTGGTTCAATTTTGTCGAATGCGTAGTAGCAGATTGATCTTGAATACACAATAGAACTGACAAGTCTTTTTTGTGTTTAGCAGTCCTGCGGATAATAAGATAAAAATGACGATTAGAATCTCCAACTCTCGAAGATTGTTTTATTAAAAATATGTCTGAGTTGCGGTCTAGGTATAGAGATATAATATTTTCCAAAAGCAAGAGATAAACACTTTCTCAACTCAGACGACCTCGGTACGTCCTTATTTAAATAATGCACCATACACTTTCTAATTACCTTGTCTTTCTGAAAGAAGCTCGATGTTTTCTCGTAAGGAATTAATTCTGGAAGGTTCTCTGTCCCGGGGAGCATGTACTGCCTCAGCTCTTGATCTATCGCAGGAGACTGGTACGGATTTACATAATCAGTGACCGAGTCTTTCGACAGTTCTTCATCATGATCCACCACACAAGTACTAGTGTCTGGAAGCATGGATTGCTTGGTTGCCTCACTGTTTTTCATGTCACGGATGTTGTTCAAGTTGTATTCATGTGGCTTTGACGACTCATAGCTTGCAGAACTTCGCGATAGCTTTGATAAACATTGGTATTCTTTGATAGCTTCGATGTTACTCTCCAAATGGCAGTCACCTTCCAAATGGAATTTATTTATCCCGTGAGCTTAGGGGATTGACAGGCACTGTCTTCTCACCATGTGTCTGTCGATTCCATTTCTACACGTATTAAAGTCTTCGCGTTGGTCAGTGAAAGGCGGTGCACAACTAATTGCACCAATCTGTACTTGTTCAGAATATTTTGCTTCACCTTCGAAGAAAGCCATTTCTTTAATTCTTCCGTTTCTTGCTTCTAAATGCAGCGGAAGGTGCTCAAACACTTAAGTATAAAAGTGGCACACACCAATGGCGGCGCACAACCACGCGAACAGGAAGTCACAGCTTTCTAAGCTGTGTTGTGATTATCCATCCTGATTGGCTTATTAGATCGAACTTCCGGTTACGCAGGAGTGACACATTTGCATAAAGAACCTCACCAAAACTCGTGGATATATCCACGAGTAAAAATGGATCAACAGAATCAGAATGACTGACCTGAGACGGTTCCGGTCTTCCTATGTTGTGTACCTTTTGAGATTTGCTCTTTGTATGCTTCTGTGATATGACCGTTTTTACCGCAAGAATCTGTATTTACACTGAGCACATGGATGACCTGTCTTCCCACAACTTAAGCACTATGAAGAGCCATTGGCACTATTAACCGAGGGGTTAGACTAGCCTCGCTTGCCAGAACCCTTTGCGGCGCTTTGAGGGGTTCTACATAGGTTCGACGAACCCCTGTGTTGACGTTGTTCACAGACGCTGAAAAAAAGTTGAGAAAACGCAGCAACATCATTTTCGGCAGCTTCGCGGAAACGCGCGATATCTTCAGTGCTTTTTCGAAGGTGCGTTGTTCGATGAGCAATTTCTTTTGTGTTTCCTTGCTGCGACGACCACAAACGAAACGATCCCGATTACAAAGCTTCGTTCAGGTGAGGGCAGACCTGACAAGTCGAAGCCAGATGTTTTAGGTTTGGCAGCGAGCGCCTTGTCACTCTCGCCTTCGCTTTCTGTACAGTTGTGGTATCGATATCTCTTAGCTATAACAAGTTTCTTCGGGGCGAAGTGATTCCTCAGGATAGCAGTGAGCTAACTGAAATCATGATTGCCATTCGCTTGTACGATTCTGCACCCTGCCAGCAGAGTCTTTCTTAACTCGACGAGAAAAAAAAGGACTCTGCAGAAATCATGTGAAGTCTTTATTGAGCATGCGCAAGCCCTTGCTCGATCGCACTCGTAGACGCCACAGGGATTTTCGTACTGAAGACTCGATTTTGACCTTCGCCTTGTCAAAAATATGATGCGCGCGCTGCCCAAACTCTGTTTGACCAGAGTGAGTAGCACAGAAACTTGGGCTGTGACGACTTGAAATCTGGAAAGCCTCTCTCGCTCGCCCTCTGGTGAGTTTCAGAGAGGCTCTGCTCGCTGGGTGGTGATTCAGGATAATCAAGGTAGCTCAAGGTAGCGATTAATGCTTGTAGCTAGAGTAAACTTCTATTTTCCCGAGGCTTGGCATGATCCAGCACTCGTCGCCAAAAAAGAATGTCATGTTCTCAGATAATAACCGTCCTTGGTAAACATTAGCGACGACACAAAATGGCTGATAACTCAAGAACTGTAATGACCAAAAACACATGGACCAGTCAGGGGCCGCGGAGAGGGAGCGGTTAACCACTGATGCTCTAACCACTGAGCTACTGGAGACTCTTATGGTGAGCAAGGGTGAAATGTAGGTGTTTGACTCGAGCTGCATCATGCAGCTACAGAGGCAAATAACGACTGACAGTTCGACTCCGGCCGGACCAACACTCAGGGTCTTAACATAACTGAGGAGAAATTGTTGCGTTTGTAATTACATCCGCAAATGGTTAGATAAGGACTATAAACCGTAGCCCCGTCTCACAATTATCGTCCATAACACATGGACCAGTCAGGGGCCGCGGAGAGGGAGCGGCTAATATAGCCCCCCCCCCTCTCCCCCCTCTCCCCCTTCTCCCCCCTCTCCCCCCTCGCGAATGGTTAAACTTTCCGTAGGTCCCGTCTCACAAATATCTTCCATGTTCATTAGTTCCTTGTGGGACGTTAAAAAAACCCACACGCTATTCGAGAAGAGTAGGGGATGAAGTTCCCGGTGTTGTGGCTGTCCTCTGTGAGTGTATGGGTGTGTGGGTATAGCAGGTCCGACAGCTGAACAGCTACCAAAACTTCGACCTGCTCAAACAAATAAATAACAAACAAACAAACGATGCCGCTAACCGACCACCCAAGTGAGCGAAATGTGAGAATGATTTACACATATTGAATGAAAGGTTTTACAACTGAACCCACTGCGGGGAAGTCGGAAAAATCCGAGCCCCAGATGGGATTTGATTTGGGATGGAATTTGTTCAAATCCCATCTGGATTTTTCCGAGTTCCCAGCGGGTTCAGTTGTATAACCTGTCGTTTAATATGTGTAAATCATTCTCACATTTCCCTCACTTGGGTGGTTGGTTGGCCGCATCGTAGATATACCTTAGTGTGACTGCACGATGCAGTTATAAGCTATGCTGTCAGTCGTTCTTTGTCTCTGTAGCTGCGTGGTGCAGCTCGAGTCAAACACCTACATTTCACCCTTGCTCACCACAGAGTCTTTAGTAGCTCAGTGGTTAGAGCATCCGACTAGATCGCGGAGGGTCGTGGGTTCGAATCCCATCTGGGGCTCGGATTTTTCCGAGTTCCCAGTGGGTTCATTTGTAACACCTTTCATTTAAGGACGGTGCCTACTAATTGGAAGGTATTTTTGCACGGTTTACTGAACATGCGGGAAAAGCAGATCTGAACAAGTGTTATTGAAATCCAAAAAGAAAATTGGAGGTAACCACACATTTTCGAAGATAAATACTCAATAAACATTTGTAAAAAGCTTTAAAATACAAAGCAATGTATTGCGTTCTTTTCCAAAATGCTTTTTGGATACCAAGAGCACTTGCTAAGTTCTGCTTTCTCCGCATAGTTTTAGACCGCGCAAAAATATCCCTGTATTAATAAGCGCCACCCCTAGGAAATCCGAGTATCTGGAGATGCGCAGAACGTATGCGCGATAACAATAATTGGTCAAAAGCATCTTTTCTTGTTAGTGGAGCCGTTCTATTTTGTTCTGTTTGTGTTTATTAGCCCTCTCGCTGAGCAAGCTCTGAATTACAGGGAGATTAGGAAAAACTTATAAATATTTCACAGTCACAAAGTCCTTTAGTCTATTATTTCTTATTCTAAGAGGGCGTATTCTGGTTCCCGACCTCGTGCAATAATCATGTTGGACAGACAGGGTCCTAGAATGCGCTAGCTTCCTAACCGGGTGGTCCAAGTCCAAGTTTGACATGTACCGTTTACATAAATCTATGCGGCGAGACTCAAGTGTTGCGATGCCTGCATTAATGAGCGCGGCCTCGTAGCTTAAACTTGGGAGAATAGTGTTCATTGCTCGTTTCTGAACTCTCTCTAACGATTCTGAGAGGTATTTGGACATGTTATTAAAATCCACGCAACCGTATTCCAGTACTGATCTTACAACTGAGTAATAAACACGATGACATCTTGATCGCTGACATCTCACTTCTTCAGCTGACGTTGGGAATATAGCCGTTTGTTAGCTTTCCTGACTGTAATGTTAGGGAGTTTAAGAAACGACGACGGCTACGGCAACGACAACGCCAAAAAGCAGTAATATTATTGGTTAAAAGAACCAAAATGCTCGTGGTGCACGTGCGGCACGCATTTTTAAACATTTCTCTTCCGTACTCGTCAAAACTACTACGTGAAGTGACCAAATTTAAGGTTTTGACGGCAACGTGGACAAACTACAGTGAATCTTTCAGTCTCACTCTTTACTTCAAATCCGTCCGTACCAATCCAGTTATAGGACACTTCGCTCATATTGAATAATATAAACAAGATGGAATAATCATGAAGTACTTAGAATAGCTCAAACTTATATTTTGAAGTGACGTTTTCGTCGCCGTAGCGGTCGTGGTTTCTTAAACTCCCTAACGTCACAGTGGGAGTCCCATTTTAGGTCGTCTGCGATAGTGACACCGAAGAGCTTAAACGTGCGCACACGCTCGACTACCGTAAATGGGCTCCACGTGCAACTATTATAGTCAAGAAATTCAACAATACATTTGCATTTGGTTGGATTTAACATCATTTTGTGTTCATTAGCATAACTGTAAACGTGGTTAACTAAGGAGGTGAGTTCCTTGGTACGATCTCTAAGGTGGTTTAGGTCGTCCACGAACTTTGCGCGTAGAGGCCATAATCTCACCAACTCGTCCACCATGATGGCAAAGAGGATTGGGGAATACCTCCATTACACGCGAGGACGGAAGAAGGCACATTCAGATCTTCACATACTGGGAGCGTCCCTCGAGGGTGGCAGCTAACCAGCGAACAATGCAGGGATGGAGGTTGAAGTGATGTAGCTTTCGTAGGAGGGTGCAGTGATCAATCAGATCGAATCCTTTTCTGAAGCCATCAAAAAATATAGAGCCCAATCCTGTTCGTACAGCTAATCCTGTTCGTATTGCTACAATATGCACGAGCGACCTTATTCATACCATTCAACAAAAATTTATATATAGGGTGCGTTCCTTTGGGATGATCCGAAAAAGGATCACTAATCCAAGACCACTTGGATCACGGTGCATCAAGGAACCGATGAATCCACTCTGGGAAAGGATTATTCGGTTCCTTTGATACACCATTATCCAAGCCATCTTGAAATCTAAACAAAAGTGGGTGAATGGCGGGTTATCCATACTCGCTCTACTGGTGCAGGTGCCATCTTTTGTTGAACTAAGTCCTCCAATGCTTGCAAGTGAGACATCTGCTCAAGACTCGCTTTACTTCTCATCTTCCTTGCGTAAGCCAAAATCGTTGATGAGAACTGGGAGAGTCGTCTCTGGTCCCGCGTGACTTGCTTCACGAGCACATGAATGATCAGCTTCTCTGTAATAGGATCCGGCTTCGTGTGGAAAAATGATCTGGTGCATCAATTTATTGGTTTCGTCAAATTGGGGATCTAGCTTAACTATACAACTTCTCTCTGGCAGTTGTTTCTTGTTATACAGTTCTTCAATTTGAGGAAGAAAAGCACCTCTCTGTCTGTTCCTTAACCATACGCAATTTGAGTACTTTGTCTCCTGGGCATACAGTTTCCCTTGCTTGGGTTGCTGTCCATGTAATCATAACCACTTAGAATCCGCCGAGTTATCCTGACCAAAAGCTCCCAGCAGCCAGGTTTTGTATCTCGTTGCTAGTTCGAGGATACTTTCCTCAACAGACGGCTGGCAAACAAGGTAACTTGCTTGACGTACGTCGCGTGCCCCTTTCGTGGCTTCAACCAGACACTCTTGAGCTGTTTATCCAACCGGTGCATGGACTGGCCAGTGACTATAAAGTTGCTTTAGCCAATGTGGACCATCTCACCATAGATCGTTTTCTTTGAAATTCGTCTTGTCAGAAAGTCTGCAGAATTCTGATTTCCTGTCGCTGAGCGTCTGTTCAGTAATAGATTACGGAAGACTTCAAAATGAGGCAAGCAATACTGCTGTACATGTAGTACTATTTGTTTAGCTGATGCAACTCGGAAATTCTCCAGCCCTCTTGTCTTCAGCACAAAGATAAAGTGCTGATCTGATAATAAGTACCTCTGGTACAAGTCATTATTTCCAAAGTAGTCCATGGACTTTAGTATTACTGACCTCTAGTTGTACAGTACTAAAATTTCACTAAATTAATGACCGTAGGATTTTCTAACAGGGCTTCAAGACAACACTTTTTTATAGCTTCTCTACTTTACTTTTATTCCTTTGCGAAACAAAGTTATTCATCTCATAAGTGTCAATAAAGATCTTTATAATCATTTAGATTTTACTGTTGCTATTGCGACATTTATTCTGCCCTATGATGCTGTTTTCTTTCATTCCAGAGCATTGAAGGGCAGAGTGTCCACTGGAAAGTACTAAAGGTCATGCAGGGACTTTTCACATTTTCTGAACTCTACCGTCCAGTTTTTGACTAACATCTCTTCTTTGTATCTCACTTTTGTATCTCTTCTTTTGTATCTCACTATCTCCCTTTCTGAACTTCTTTTCTGTAACAATTTATCATCGTTTTACATTTTAATCCAGATAGTCATCAAATGAACCCTTCCGACCCTTCCCTTGTAAAAACTCGCTGGCTCCTTTGATCGAGTCGTGAATTGCACCAAATTTTACTCCCTTGGAATGCTCATATGTCAGAGCATCATTGAAGGAATCTGCATTGAACACAGCATAGAAGACAGACTTGCGTTCAGCAATGAGTGCATCTGATGGAAATCGGGAAATCAATCGGGCAAGTTTGATGGCTTCTTCAACGGCTTTTCCTTTGGGAACAACTCGATTAACTAATCCCATGCTATGTGCCTCTGTTGCTGAAACTGGTCTGCCAGTCATGATGAGATCTAAAGCTCGTGACAGGCCCACAATGTATGGTAACCTTGCAGTACCACCATCCAACAGTGGAACACCTGCAACAAGATGACAAACCAATTTACTTTGATATCAATCTTTACTCGTATTGTAGCAATTTTTGCCTGTTTGAAGCACTATAAATTTAAATTTATTATCTGCATCAATTGCAGCTTATAAAATTAATGATAATGACAGTTATTGATAACGATGATGATGATGCTGATGATGTCATGACAGTTACAAAAGATCTTGAGTCAGAGGATTTACGGAAATGGGTGACAAAGGGAGACTTCAAAAGAGAAACTGAAAGCCCTTTGCCGCTCAAGATTAAGCTCTGAATACTAACCCTATTTAGAAGATCATGCACGTATATCAGTAGGCTGTGTGGAGTAAAAACACCGTTACACGTTAAAACTTTTAGCTGAAACTTATGTGCAAGGGCACTGCCTTAAAAAGTATCAGCACGCGTTCAGGAATGTTGAAACTGGTCTCAAAATGTTGTTTACAAGGCCTTGGCTGGTTTCTGATTGGCTTACGCAGCCTAGCATAACAAGACCGAGCAAGACCAGTTTTATGAAGTGGTGTTACACAGTGAAACTCTGTTTTTATCACCACTGTGACTGCTGCGACCGTTGCAGAAGTAGAAAGTAGTTCTACTTTTCGTGAAACTTGTCTCGCAATGGAAGTTCAAAACGTTTCATGAAACCGACCATGTCGCAATGCGACAATGGTGCAATGCCTCCTGAAACTTGTTTTGCAGGGCCTTTGCACACAACTTTCAGCTATTTAAAAGTTTCAACATCAGCGGCTTAAGGAGTCAAGAACAATCACTCGCACAGTGAGCTCCTGTAAAATGCTTGCACAAGAAGACTACAAGAAACCCCATGATAGAGTGTACTCAAACCTTCATTGGAGGCCATGTCAGAAGTATGGATAATTTCATTTTGACACTCAGTGGTACGTTCTTGACCCAGAAAAGGTACTGGAGAATGAGCATGCAAAGATCCCCTTGTTTACTATTACAGTATAGAATAGGAAAATCAAACACAACAGGCCAGGTATCAGACAAAGGAGCAGAGTAATCCTTCCTTATATTGATGTGATATTGCCTGGGGGAAGAAGCATAACCTGCAATGAATTTGATGAACAAGTATGCTGGCCTAAAAGTGGAGAACAAAAGAATGTTGAAAAAAGAAAACTGTAGTGATCCCAGTGGTAATAGGAGCACTGGGGTCAATTCCTCACAGACACTTTTCTTGCATCAGCTTTGCTTGGAAGTGTGAACATCTTGTGGAAGTCACGGAGGATGAATGTGTATGCACCACTATGAAAAGACCAGCAATATAAACTGATGCTTTCAAACTTGCCAGAATAATAACGATATAAAAAGAAGAACAAAGTGTACCTGACAATCTCTTATTACTTCTGATGTAAATTTATTACCATGGATATACAGTGCGATGGACTAGCATCCCCTCCAGGGGGAAATAAAATCAATTTACTCTCTGTCCCTTCGTGCCACTTGAAACTAGGATAAGCTCCGGCCATGTTAGGCTGCCCCAGCAGGTCGCATACGACTTTACCAAAGATTTATTTAGTTCATGTGTTTATATCGTTTGTAAACTTTTTCCATAGTCAAGGTCAAACACCAACTGATGACACAAACATCTACCAATAGTAAGAAATATGTGATGCAGGGTCTGTAATTTTGACCAATTCCATTAGCTTGCAAAGAAATTCTTGTGGATAAAATCAAAGCAGTTCAGTTTAATGCACTGTCAAATACTAGGGGATTGTGGCAAGTTCACCCAAATCATTTAGTTTTTCACAGCCTGCCTTTCAAGAGCAAATCAAAGCCAACATCTGATCTCTGAATGAGAAGACTGTTCGCTGGCTTACAATTTCATAGGGTACATGTGTATGTACAAAGAGATTTTTCAGGCCCCGGCCTTTCCTATTGTCTCTTGACTTTTCATCAACAAAATATGAACTGTTTACCAAATCTCCTGTTGAATATTCCCATAACAGAGTCTTCTGCTGCCACTCTGAGATCACACATCAAAGCTAACTCCATCCCACCAGCAACTGCATGCCCCTCAATTGCACCAATCACAGGTTTGCTCAGCTTAAGTCTTGATGGACCCTAAATTAAGAAGTCAAACAAAACAAATAAACAATATTGCCTTGTTAATCACTCTTCATTGCAGTCTACTATATAAAGGGTGTAGTCCTCACATGATCAATTTCCTGAGCACAGCACCAGTAACAGCCATTGTGACTACCTGGATTAGCTGGGAATCGTGGAGGACTTCAACATGACCTGGTGCCTCCATGTCTTACTTTAAAATGGAATTATCACTTGGAAAAAGTCACGTTCAAAGCATATCACAGAGCCACTAAAAATTAAACAAGAAAACGTCATTACCAACGATGAGATGATGGCTATAATCATCTCATATCCAACAAGCGCGAGTGGAATAATTGTTTTATTAAAAACACCCCCAAAATATAGAAAACTGGACTACAATAAAATAAAAAGGCCCAAAAAATCAAGCATATGCTTGCCGTGTATAATGGCTCATAACCCATGATGGCTTAGCCAATCAAAACTCTCGAATTGCATTATCCAATGATCCAGTTTTTAATAATACTATTTATGAATCGAAAGCTATAAAGGGGCTCGAAAACGGGAGACTGCAGACTGTGCAGACCGTCTATAAAATGAAAATTCGGTTAGCCTGAATTAGGCCTTAATAACATTCAGGTTAGCCTGTTTACGGTTAGCTCTCAATAATAGTGAAGGTATCACCATATTTTACCCCGGGTCTGCACGGTTTGCACGGTCTGCAGTCTGCGTTTTGGCGTGACCGCTCGAAAACCATACCATAGGAGCATCTCCTTCGCCAACTGGAGGAACCGATCGCAGGAATGTTTCTGGATCCCTTTTTGACAACTCTTGAAGGTCGTATCCAGAGCAAAATGAGCTTCCTTTACCATAAAAAACTGCCACTTTGCAGTCTTCGTCAATTTCGAAGCTACGAAAAGCGTCTGCTAGTTGCTTAGCAGTCTCAGAATTTACTGCATTTCGTTTCTCCGGTCGAGCGATCACCACATGAAATATTTTGCCATCTTGTTCAGTCTCCACTAAATCACTGTTAAATCTCTTCGCTGAGGATACTAAAGCAGAGATCTTTGGAAAATGAGGCCGTGCAATACGAGTAAGAAGAAGAGTGAGAGCCATTTCTGAACGAAAATCACACCTCCATTGTCTGAGTAAATCCTGGGGCTGAGAGTAGTTTCTAAGAGCAACTGTAAGCCAATCAGAATGTTCGAATTTGAGTCTTCCAGAAAAACATGGCGCCAATTTTACTCGCAGTGATTTTCAGGGTACATTACTCAGCTGAAAACGAATTTTTGCGTCAAAAATGAATGCAAGTAATGTGAGAAGATGAAGAATGCTCAGGAGGGAAGATCGGACAGTTCTTCCTCAGAGGAGGACGAAGAATCTTTGAAAGAATTGGTGAGAAATAAGTGGCTTTCCGCTGATTTCGCAGCTGTGTTGTGGTTTCGTTTCAGCTGAATATTTCTGAGACTTTTGAACCTGTGTGGTTATTTATTTTCTTTATTTTGAATATGTATTCCTTTGTTATGGTTTGAACTATTTGGCCAGCAGCTGGAAAATTAAAAATTAAGCTGAAAACTACATGGTACAACATGAGCTTCAGTTTTGGGGAGCGACACCGCTATGAATCCATGAGGCGATTTGTGTGCCTCGCTTCAAAATGTATAAATTTGTTAATTAATGAGCCGTGACCTAGTCTCATTGTTTAATCAGGTTTTTAATCAGATTTTTTTCATGCTCCTTATTGTTGACATCTTCTTATTTATTCGTGTATGTCGTATTCAATCTTTGCTGTTTTTTGTTTTACCTTTTCCGTGATCGATAATCATGATGATTGCAGAGTGGTCAAATCGTTTATAGATTTTCAAATGGTAAAAAAATGTTATCTCTCTTATTGTGTTCATGATATATCGTCATAATTATTACTGTTTTACATTGATCGAGTTATTTGGTGTGCAATAATAATTTATTTTTGAAGAAACTTTTTACTTACTTATTCATCTTCGTTCCTAGTGGAACATACATGTAGGTCCTCAACTAGAGCGCGCCACCTAA
>BLFP01003419.1:368149-378149 GCA_014634505.1 Montipora efflorescens | reverse complement strand
GTAGGAATAGATTGAGATTGCAAGACAAAGTGAAATGGTTATATAGCCATACCATGAGGACAAGAGGTAGTCCAGAAAGTGTAGTGTTGAGCCAGCGATGGAAAAAGCCCAATAAACTATCAAAAGTACATAGATCCGCTTTAGGGTGACAACTTGTCCGTATCTCAGGCCCAACGTGATAGCGAGAAGCCTTTCAACAGCTATGGTGGTCATAGTTAGGATGGACACTACGCCTAACATATTTCCGGTCACATAAATGACGCGATGAGCAAAGAGACAAAAGTTCATCTTCTTTTTCACCACGGATAGCCAGTACGCAATAAAAGTTGGCTCTGCCAAGATACCAACACAGAGATCAGTTGCTGCCAAGCTACGAAGCAAGAGTTTGGACGGCGGGTAAAGCGGACAATTCTTGCCTAGCGCAACTAAAATGAGGAGATTTCCCACAAATGCAGTGACAGCGAGCAAAATGTTAATCACCACGAGGCATATCAGTGGAGTATGGGAAGATTCAGTCAACTCCACCGAGCAAAAGAGTAGTTCGTGCGTTTTCCCCATTGCCTGGTCTGTCGAATTCGCCGTCTCTTTGACTTGACGACCTCAATTTAATTAAGTCTTTTATACGAGGAAAATCTTGCTTTCGTATTGAATGATACAACAAGCCAAGTAATCATGCAAGTATCACGTTTTAAGCAAATAGCATCATTGTAATGTTGAACAAAAGCAAACAGATTGTTTTAACAAAAGGAAAACTCAACAGTTTTCAAATGCCTAATTCTTAGCTAATGGTGATCAACCAGAAACATCGGTTAATTTATGATTGAGAAAGATGCACTCGCGGTTAGATTTATGGCGTAAGGGTCAAAAGAGATTCTGGATTCGACGCCGATCCCGATAATGCCTTGGTGTGAGAGAACTTTTTAAAGTCAATAAAGAGATTTAGCATAGCGTCAGGCTTTAATTTGCGTTATGCCAAATATTGACGTTTGGTTAACCGCCATTTTCTGTCTGTTATCCACGGACGCGGACTAAGAAGTCTCGATCTGCGATGGATAAGGCCCGTCAGTTTACGGTATTGTCTATATTTTAAGCCCAGTTTACACTACATAAATTTTTTGGCATGGCTCGGGTGAAATTGGCACGGGTCCCAAAAAAAAAAAATGCGGCTCGGATAAAATTTGCAGTGTAAACAACCTGTCAGTACCAAATTTTATCCGAGCCGACAAAAATTCTTACCCGTGCTGGGACCTTCGGCGAGGTAGTCCGAGCACGGGTGAAAATGGTACGGGTGCTGAAAAAATAGCCACAGTTCGGATAGAACAAGTAGTCTAAACACTTTATAGGGCCAAATTTGAGCCATAATTTATCTAGGCTAGCGGTTTTTTAAGTACATTTCAAGATGGCTGCTCATTCATTATAGTTGAACTGCGCATGGCTTCATGAGTTACGCGGGCCCAAAAATTTTGGTACGGTATTTTTGGTACGGTAAAAATGGTGTAGTGTAAACAAAGTTTGCTGTGCTCTTTTTTGGCACCTGTGCCAATTTTACAGGAGCCGTGCCAAAAAAATTCTGTAGTGTAAACCGAGCTTTAGAACGGCTTCTGCTATCCTTTTACGGGAACAAAATGTAGCGGCATTGCGTTCCGCGCACGATTTTGCATTTAGCACGTGCAATCCCTCGTGCGGCTTCTTCGTTGTAGACCAATCAGGGGAGTTGCGGTCGTTAGGTCCAATCTGATTGGCCATTATTTGGCGGGACCAAGGCCAAATGAAAGAGATCGATACTGCGTTATGCAACGTATTAAAAGATAGAGCTGGGCAAGGTAGAATAGAAGAATTTTGCAACTTTTATAACAAGCAATGGCCTGCCGTTTGTCGTTTTACGAACACAAAGGCGATGATAACTTGGCTCTCTAATATCTCAACTGAATCACGCGAAATTAATATGAGGGAAAAACTGAGAATCGACTTCGCTGAAACTCTGAATTTTACTATCACACGTAGCCGCCGAAGACGGTTTCGCAAAAACATCTTAAACCGAACTGAACAAAAAAAAAAACAACAGTGTCCAAATGAAAACTTTTTCGCGTCATGAAATGACATGCTAGGTGTCAAGTAGATTCCTTTATGTTTTTTTTCCAAGAGGGCACGGTATCGAATCCTGCAATCTGATTGGTTCTTCACGCGGTAACGCTCTTGCCTTAAATTTCCATTTTTACAGGAAGTGAAATCTATCAATGAGTGAACAACACAAATTGAAATTTACGCACGTAGCCAAAAAAATTCAGATATATCTCTTCCTGACCAGCTGCCGGATGCTTTCGCATTGGAATCAAGATCTTCTCCTTTCCAACCGAGCACAAGTCTCTAAACACAGGATATTTCTGCTAATACATTTATTTTTATTTCATTGAGAGCTATTCCGGACAAGGATATCAATAAAGACAATCCGTGGTGAAATCTTTTTATGGATATTCTTGTTCATAGAGACTAAAATTAAAAAATGTCCTTATTAAATTCCGATTTCCCGACCCAAAGCACAGAACGTTTATCAGTATAAGTATTCAAGAATTTCGTAAGTTGGGGATCATTGCTGTAAAAATCGTAGTAGTTTTAACCACTAAAAGCATTCATTAGAAACACGTCAATGAATTATTCACGGTAGAGCGCCATACTCAAAACAAACAATATATTATTATCTTTCAGAAGGGCATACCTTGGAAGACACAAAGCTCAAATACAGAACTAATTTCTTTTAATTAAACACACTGTTGAGTTACTCAAGTCAGTTCTTCGTACCACAACAAACGAAGTCAGCCCCTTAATTAACACCCCCTGAAATGTACCACAATTAATACAGAATATTCAAAAACTACTATACTAATTCATGAGCCTAATAACCTAATAGCCTAATAAAATGTCACGTGCGTGAGCTTTATATCCTGATAAAACATTCCTCGCTAGTATTCTTTATTAAAGAATACTCATAAGTCATAGCTTGTTTTCTTGCTTGCTAATATTCTCCTGATGAAATGGTATATGAAATGAATCATATATGAACTGCGGATATGAAATCAAGTGAAGCTATGATCTTCACAGTTATGAACGCAATTTTTACAATTGCGTAGAGAAGCCTCAAAAATTCAGGACTTCAACGGGGTTTGAACCCAGGGCCTTGCGATTCCGGTGCGACGCTCTTACTCACATCACTTCTTCGTACCACAACAAACAAAGTCAGCGCAATGACTTTGAAATGTACCGCAATTAATGAGTCATTAATACAGAATATTCAAAAACTCATACTAATTCATGAGCCTGATAGCCTATCAAAATGTCACGTGCAAGAGCTTTATAACTTATAAAACATTCCTCTTTAGTATTCTTTATTTAAAGAATACTCATAAGTCATAGCTTGTTTTTCTTGCATGCTAATATTCTCCTCTTGCAATTGAACCATTGTTCTGAGTCCAGAAGGACACGCTATTTGTGGAATGTTTTTGAAGCCGTTCCAAAAACTAGCAGCTACGCCTCGTGTGTTTACAAGTTTTTAAATTAAACATTACTTAAAAAGGGAAGATATAAGTCAACTCAGAGATCTGACTTCTACTTGAGTAAGGGCGCAAAACAATATCTGGAAACTGAAAAAGTGTTCCATTATAATGTTTCTTTTGTTGCCTTTTTTTAAACATGTACCAAGGCGGTGTTTGGTTTGTTCAGAGATGAGTGAGTCCGTTGTTCCTTCGAAACAAGATCCCAGGGTCTATAGCAAAGATATATCTAATAATCAGCGGCAGGAGAGATTACATAGGTGCGCTTGAGGATTTTTCAACTTCTCCGAATCTGAGGCCTGACAACAGGGCCAGAAGTCGTTCGAAAACAATATTTGTCCGGCCAAATAGAGCAACGCCCCGTGGGTAGCAACAAAACTGCCAGGTTCGTTTCAATACAAACATCCAGTAAACAATAACAGGCTTAAGAGACTGTGCCACGATCCCAACACATATAGATCAGCTATCGCAAGGCTACAAAGTACAATTTTGGACAGCGGATAAAGCAGAGCCTCGTTGTTAAGGGTGACGAAAGTGAGGAGATTTCCCAGCAATGCAAGCATTGCGAAACACAACAAGACGCTGTTTAAAGCGTTAACTCGGAATACCATGTTGCGCAGAAGTAGGGTGATACATTTTGGAAGAGTTAGAAACAAACTACAAGGATCGAATAGACTAAAGCAATATTCAAATTTGCTAAGTACGGAACAAAAGAAGTAAATGTTTCTGCAGCCAATTAAAATGTGGAGGGCTCATGACAACGGATAACGTACTGGTGAACATCGCTTAGTGTTTACAAATAAAATCAATAGATCACCAAGCAAAAGTAGTAGTTCGATTTGGTACAGGTTGTTGGATCGGAATAACGTAAATCTACGCAATACAGGGGTGACATACAAAGTGAAACCAGTTGGCCAAGGGAGAGTGAAACACTACCGTAGCGAGAGAGAAAACTTGTGAAAACCAGTCTCGTAATTAATGTGGCCATGTAAAATTTAGCCCTTCTCTTGCAAGCTACATAGGCAACCAGCTCAGTGCAAAGTTTCGAAATTAACAGTGTTGTGAATAATGCGGTGACCTCCCTCTACTGAGGTAGCTAAAACGAAGACCGTGCAAAAATAAAAAAAAATGACATCCGCGGATGATGCTCGCACAAAGAACAGCTGAAAGAAAAAGAAATTTCCGGCATTTCCAACATACCGCTGCTGGGAGTTCTGTACTGACGATTTCATCATGTTGTCAACATGCAAGATTTAGATTAACTATCTTATTCATAACATTTCCAGAAGACTGAATCCAGCATTTTCAACCTTTAGCTGCTATTGAGCTTTCACTCAGAACATGGACTTGAGTTTCTAAATCGGCGAACGGCATTAAAAGTTTCACACTAAAACCCCAACACAGCTCCCATCGCTTTGGTTGCCCCACCGCATGTTTTTAACGGATTTTCAAGGAACTCTTAAGAATTGACGCTGTTTGAAGCCTCGGTTCCATGTTCAGTTCCTGCATTCCGTCTTTTGCATTCTGTATTTTTTTTTTGCCTCGGTTCCATGGTAGATTATAACTCTTACATTATACCTTTCAACGTTGAATGTTATTTTGAAGTCTTAAAGCAGTCATGTTATTGCGTCGTGATTCCGTTGTCTTCCTATCATTGTCATCTTTGTTTCGTGTTCTGCATTGCCTTTTTTGCAATTTTGTTACCTCGATCCCATGACATTTTTCGCCTCGACACTATGAGCTCTAGTGCCAGGTGGGACGAGGTTGGTCAAGAGGAGGCTCAACCTGAGATCATATGATCATAGAAAAGGCGGCCATTTTTGAAACAGAAATCGACCGAAAATGAATTTGGAGGAAATCGTTGTAGAGGAGTTCATACGAGACCTCGTAAAAAAAGCTTATCCTACAAGGCTATAAGTGAAAGACTTCAAGAACTCTATCCAGGTAGGTTTGGCGCAATTAGCTAGAGCAAGAGAAAATGAGAGGACAGAGATGGAGTCTCAGGGCGTTGGCCGGGATATGTCATGTCCACGAAAGTTATTTTTAGATGAGCGGAAGTCGGAAGTCTGTCCTCCGAGACGTCCGCATACAGTCTTGCCTCGCTCCCAGGTTCTTAGTGAAAAGAGAAGATGGCGGCGCACGTGGAAGGCTGATGAATAAATATTCATCATGCCTTTTCAAAATGCATGCGGACGTCTCGGAAGACAGACTTTCGCTCGTCTAAAAATAACTTTCGTGGACATGACATATCCCAAGGGCTGGACCGGGAGCCTCCCTCTCTGTCCCCTCATTTTCTCTTGGCTAGAGTTGTAACAGTTATTCAGGTCTTGATTTATCAATCTGAACCATGGAAGGTTATGTCTGCATTACCTCTTTGTCTTGATTGATTGTTTTTCCTTCGAAATCGAGGGAAATGAGGTCTGCCATCGTCTGTTTGAATTGAATCGTTAAGTCGACCCGCCTATTTAGTCACGTGACATTTTCCCGCCCTTCGGAGACGAGATTGACATGGAATTGAGGCAACAAAATTACAGAAGGCAGAATAAGAAAAACGGAATTAAATCAACGAAATGGACATGGCATTTAAGCAACATAATTAATAAGGTAAACAACATGGAAATGGAATAGCAATATTGAGGCATAAAAATTACCTACTAGGAAACGCAGAGAACTGAGACAATATAATACAAAACAAAAACTTTGACAGATGACAACAGCTATCAGGGAATATACACAATACTATCATCAGAAATTAGAAAAATAATGACCTAATGTAACGCTAATCAATTTTTCAATCTATGCATTCCACGAAATGATAACTAGAAAAAGTGATACAAGAAATGGCCATGTATGACACTTATTGTTATCACGTATCAATCAGTTTCCACTTTTCCAACTAGGTACTTCCATCCTTCCCACTGGCGCATTTACACCATAATTAAAGAAAGATATATTCATTGCATTTAATTACCTCTTTTCTGCGTTGAACTACCTCTCTTCCGCATTTCATCTCTTATAGCCAATCAGAATGGAGTAATTTTTCCATTTATATTATTATTTTACAAACAAAAGCCCGCGGTGTTAAAAAAAATAGACAATGTAACTTAAGAAACACCTGTGCAAGTGATATTTCCATAATATCAGCTGCAAAAGTTACCTTTAAAGTGTAAGTATAATAGAGCTATAAAAAATCGACGGGACGCAACGCGAAGGCTGAATTTTGTCGCCAAGCATACATATGGTTCACATCTTTCCATTGCATCAATTTTCTCCTTTAATTCTAACCACATTTGTCTCGTATTTGCTGATAAACATTTCGAACGAGGCAATATCTTTAAATTGATTTTGTTCTTTCTTTGCTCAGCGCAGTTCAATTCATGAGTGACGGTGATTGGCTTAAAAGAAAACAAATACTGGTCCATATTGCCGGTCCAACTTTTTTCCGCTAGTTTGAGTAAACATGTGATAGAAACGAAAAGTAGTCTTTCCGTGTTAAATGCATACATTTAACATTTTGAAAGTCGTCAGTTTAACGTGTAATGAGAATAACGGTCGAGAGAAATCATTTTGCTTAAACGCGTTACTAAGTTGTCCACTCATCGTTCACAAAAGATTATAAGCACCTACAAGCAAATAGGTCTTCTCTCTAAAAAGTAATAGACGAGCCTCCACCAAATGGAAAGGTTTTCGCATCACGATTTTGTTGTGGTTTGATACCCTCCCAAGGAGCAATAGAACATGAACAAAAAAAAGGTATATTCAGATAGCATATGAGCCACGAATTGTAGAAAATTCCAACTTAAGTTTGGAAAATGATAAGCTTCGCTCTATCCTGACTATGATTTATCGCTGCCGGTACTTAAACACTACTCAAACTGGATGGAACAGGCACAATGTCGATTTAGATCATCTAACTTGAAAAACGGTAGAGTTTGGTGACGGTGTCCTTCACGATCTTCCTGACCTCTTTTATCTTCCAGCAATAAAGCAAAGGGTTCAACGATGAGTTCGTAAACAGCAGTGTTACAGCAGTTTGTCTGGCAAGATAAATAGATGGGGAAAGTCCTAATGCAGCCACGAGAGTCACTACCACAACATAAGGTAGATAAAAAAAGATTAATGCCACCTGCAGCCAAAGTGCGCTGTTTACGGCATTTTTGTATCGCGCTATATTGAACTGTTTGTTCATTGTTGCTGAGTCACAGAGATCGTGGTGCTGTACACGATTATGTTGTTGCTTACGGCGTAAAGTGAAAAAAATTTTCCCGTAGCAAACAAATGAAATTGCAAGACAAAGCAATGACCCCACATAGCCGAACCGGAAAGTTATGATGTAATCCACAAAGTACATGGTTGAGCCTACGATGGATAGAACCCAAAAACCCGTTATAGTTATAAATGTCCTCTTGAGGGTTACAACTTGTCCGTATCTGAGGCCCAGTAACAGGGCGAGAAGTCTCTCGACTGCTATAGTGGTCAAAGTTAACATTGACACTGAACATAATATATGTCCGGCGAGATAAACAGCGCTCTGTGCGTAGCGACAAAGCTTCCAATTTTGTTTCATTACAGAGATCCAGTAAACAACGATGAGAGGCTCTGCGACGATCCCAACACAGAGATCAGTTGTCGCCAGGCTACGAAGCAAAAGTCTGGACGGCGGATGAAGTGTAGCCTCCTTGCTAAGCGCTACTAAAATGAGACCATTTCCGAGAAAAGCAGCAACTGAGAGGAAAACGTTGATAACCGAAAGGCATATCAGTGGAGTATGTGCTGTTTCGGTTATTTCAACAGAGCAAAATTGCTCCTCGTATGTTTTTAACATTCCTTGTTGCGTTGAATTTGCCATTTACTTGCATGACTCTTGTTTCAATGCATCCGGTGAATTGAGTACTGAGGTGTATATCTCCAGATGCAGAATATTTTGAGTGGCATGCGGGAGATACGTTTAACACCCTCGGCGTTTAGACCTACTATGCTTGGACATGCATTGAACAAAGCAGCTGGTGAACTAACCAAAACATGATAGGCTGCACATGACGTCATTAAAATAACCGTGTTATTGATTGCAAAGAGTGCCACTGTCAGATAAGATCAAAAAAGAGTAAACAACGGTCAATACCATTTAATTGTGGAAAGGTTTGAGATATAAAGATGATGAAATCGAAACCGATTCCGATGATAAGGTGCAATGAGGCACTAGGATAACGAAAAATTTTAAAAGAAGACTGAATTAACCTAATTAGTTCGAAATCGAAGCATCGCAAGCTATACTTTGTCACTATTGTCAAACGAGTTGTCAACGTTCACACAGGCAGTTTAATTACTTTTACCACTAACATAGTGGATCCCCTTTGGCGAAAAGCCTTTGTAGGCCATTAAGCTTTCCCATGATGCGATAAAGCCTTTTCGTGAGACGCTTTTTATTTTTATTTTTAAACTTTGAAACTGTTATGAAGAAACTGTGGATTCTTAGAAAGGTAGATAAAAACGAATAAATTATTGAATATCTGCCGACATATTCGTTACTTATCCCTAAGTTGGGCAAGACTGAAATACAGGATTTCCAAGAAAAAATATGTTCCACTCTGAAGGTATGTTTGTAATTAAACTTGAAAAAATGAACGGGAAACAATATCACGAAATTATTTGAGGAAATTGATAATACTCCTTTTATTGTGATATACAGATTATCAAAGTATCAGTACTAGCCCGATAACACAAACACCTTCAACCTCTATTACTATATTTCTGGACGGTCTCTTTCGAGTTACCAATAAGTGTTTTTCGGTCTGTATTCTAATATTTTATGAGGCTAAATATCATATAGGCAAAGTTAAAACCAAGCCAATGCAGTGGTTTCTCCTGTGATACCTGGGAGGACTACAGGGAGGTTTGCAAGGGCATTACCATGTGCTTTGGCTTGAGTCACCTTGTTGCTTTCTCGCTTGCTTTTATTAAAAATAGGAGGGTTGTCCAATACACATGAACTGAGTCGGGTCGACTTTTTGGTGAAGACGACCCGTCAAGCGGAAGTCGGGTCGTGGTGTTTGCGGAAGTAAAGTAACAGGAAGTTGCTATTTGAAAGAAGGTGCGAGGAACTTTCTGAAAATGGTGACGGTTCGTGACGACCCGTCTAGTCCATGACGAGCCGTCATGTGAAAATTCGACCCGACGATAGCACCTCGAAACAACGACTTCCTTTGTTGTAAAAAAAATGTGTTAAAGAGCTGACGTGCAGGCGTAGTGCATTTGGCAGGCGTCATTTTGACGTGTGAGTATTGTTCAGTCAGACAAATTAAAGAATATATAAAAGGAGGTGTATACCTTACAACTAGTAATAGTTTTCACTCCATCTGCTAATTGAAAGAGGTGCCAAAACGTTGACCTAGTTCCAGCTATTTATGCTTAAATACTGTTCAATTAAAGAACTTTCCACCGTATACTAATGT
>BLFP01003419.1:361230-367930 GCA_014634505.1 Montipora efflorescens | reverse complement strand
CTAACCCCCGGGCATTAGCATTTTTTTTAAATGGGCAAATTCCCCGGGGTGGTGACACATAAGCTGTCTAAATGCCCCGGGGTGGGGACGAAGAAAAAGGGCAACACTTCCAACACTTCTGTAGTTTTTTTTTTTAATCAGTGATTGTTTTGTGATATTAGTTCACCTTGTCGCTTTTATATATTCATATGCTTACAAGTATAAATGAAAAAATACCTAAAACTGACAAAACATACCTTTAAAAACATCCACAAGTTTTCGAGTCCGTGACGGACAAGCCAGTCTGTAAGGAAGGCCTCGTCTTTTCCGATAAACTCTTCCATGTTAATTCGAAAACAAGTGTGTCCAATGCTCGGGGGTCGCCCCGGGGTAGGCTAATGCCCAGCCCCCAGGCTGCGATAAAATTGCGAATGTCCCACCCCCGGAACTGACAACTTGAGCAAATGCCCCGCGGTTGCCCGGAGGGGGGGATGGGCACCGCTGGAATTGATTGATGCAAAAATAACTCGGCAAGTCACTTTTCATTATATTTTGCTTTGATATGCAACATTTGACAGAAAATCATTTCACAGAGCGCAAAGCTGTCAGTTCCGCAAGGTCCAAACCTTTTGGCGCCAAGAAAGTAGCCTCGTTTTCGAACTTACAGCTGACCCTGAAACCAAGATAAATTGTTTGACAGTAGTTTTTGATCTTTCTTTCTTCACATTAACTAGAAATAGTTTTCACTACATCTTCGAGAACCAATCAAATCTTTTGTTTTCAAATCAAGTGCGCGCCCTTGATGGCGCAATGGGCCATTTCCGAGTTGCTGTTAGTCTCGGTTTCGAAATGAGTCTTAGTGCTCAACTATTGTAAAGGAAATGAGTTTGATTTGCATAAGAATACGCAACTCATTTCCATTTGATTCCCCCCGCCTAACACAATATGAAAGGCAGTTGAGATACGTTTGAATTATATGCTGAACATGTCGCCCTGTTTCCGATTTGCGTCTGACAAATCGTCGCCCCTGTTTCAGATGTCCGGACAAAATCAATGTTTGAGCCAGGCAACTCGGTTTGCATCAGATCTGCTTCAATGTTTGATTTTTTAATCGCTTACCCGAACAGCACTTTGGTTCTTTTTGCGAGTTTCTACTTAGTGACTCCTAAAACATGTCGGTCGTGTAGAACAATACCGATACCACTTGCGCGCCCGTTCAAGAAATACAGATACCACCTTGCATGCCCGGTTGAGCAAATCGAGATTGTTTCCCCTACAATATCTACCAATTTATACATTTACTCTTTTTAAGCGGGGACGTCTAGGTTGCCCTCTTGGGTTTTGGCCCAGAAACCCTGCTGGGGCAATGATTCAAAAGAAGCTAGCAAACCAAATATTTTAGGTACCGCAAACAATAATGGATAAAGGAAATAGTACAAGGCTATACTTTTGTTGATCTTAAAGTCCGTTTAATTAAATAAGGATTATTCTTCCATTACTTGTACTTCATACTTATTTGAAACAACGAAACGGTTTTAAAACTTGAATTATCTAAACTGAGTGTATACTCTTCAGGCTTCCTGAGAGACAATGAATAATAGGGGAAAAATCAAAGAAAAAGAGCCACTTTTATATCTCATTATATTTTTTGTCTTTTATTTAAATTTAACGCAAATATATCGCGCATTTTTTTTAGAATATCAAGTGCCTCTAACGAGCTCTGAGTAACAAGTGGCCAAAATGAGTGGAGCGGCAAAAACAACATGCTGCTGGCGACCATGAAACCGAAAAAAAAAAAATCAAAATGGAAACCAGTTCAAGGGAACATTGTCATGGAAAGAAGACCGACAAAAACACGAAGAAACGAGGACCACCATATCTTCAATATCTTGGAGGCCCTTGCTTTCAGTTACTGAATAAAATGTTAAATGTGCAGTGAGAGCTCAATTCTCTGAAAACGCTCCCTGGATACAGTCAGAACTGACTTCTATCTTGTGATAACCTCTGTCTATATCCTTCGTTTTATATCTTAATGCTGTCCAACATCAATGTAAGCATCTGGTATCATGCTGACCGCAGCAGGGACATTCTCATGACGTGATTCTACGTCCACGCGTGTGGCTTCTTTTATTCTCTTGTTTTCTCTTCTATGGTACCACACACAGGTGGCAGCAAACGCTAAGGCCATAAAAGCAAGACATCCTCCAAATATTGAAAGCGCTGTAATCATTTGACTCTTTTGTTCATTCGGTGAAATTGGCTTATATCTTCTTAGATCCCTTGAAGCTAACGGTAGATGATGTGTCCGCCTTGTAACATGATCCTCCTTATTTCTGTTCACGTGCCCTTTTGATGATTGTCTCTTACTTATCATAGCCCACGGCAATTCTTTTGTTTTAAGTGGAAATGACTTAGATTCGCCTGATTCTTGGGGACTGATTCCTTGAAACTCGTCCTTTTTTTTGCTGGAAGGGATTTGAGCAAGCGGAAAACTTGTTGTTAAATTAAATGAAGCTAAAATAACCAGTAAAAGACAAATACTATGCAGCTTCTTCATCACTTTTCTTAGAATAAAGACGTAACTGCCACTATTACGTCACAGGTGATCCCTAATCCCACCAATTAGAAGCACAGCACTTCCAGTAGCTAATTTAATTAGTAATGTAAGTCTATCCTTTACAAAGGGCCATATTTGTTGCCTTTTTCAAGCAAACAGGTCTTTCGCCTTCCTGTTTTTATTAGCTGGTCGTAAGGTTAGGAGGAAAAGATACCTCTGACAAAGATCGAAGCTCCCTTTGATACAACCGGGCTGTTCACTTCTGTCTGACATCATAATGTTCACCTCCGGTTGCCGTCTGCCTCAGGCCCGGTCAGAGACTTTAAGAAACGACGACGATTATGGCAACGTAAATATACGTCTGAAAAAATCAAACGAAAAACAAGGATATTTTTATGTCATTGAGTTCTTCTTCGTTCTATTTGGTTTTGATTTGTTGCAAATTTTCGAACCATGATATCTGGATGTGGTACGGAAACTGGGGCGATATGAGTTATCCCAGTTCTCCAAAATCTCCGCGCGTCCAAGATGGCGAACGAATGACTTATCAGACAAGAATACGCTGTAATTGAAATAAAAAGCATGGATCGAAGAGATTCATTTAAGTCCGCTTCAAACACCACTAAGAGCGATGCAAGCTTTAACGACTTTGACCACGAAGAAGTTAATATTGTGAGTATTGAATTAGTTCTGAAGAAGCATGTGCTGTAAGAGTAAGATTTTGTTAAGCTTACATGGATTGATGTATTCATTGCGAATATTGACACGAAAACTATTATTATTCATTTCCAAGGGTCATCTGAGAGAAGGTCAGTACTTAAAAAGGAGGTAACTAATTTAATACGTGCTTTTACCCTTATGATATAAGTTGTACTATTAAAATCAATTCCACATCAGTTCAGTTTTCGATTAAACATGCATAATTATTATTCGCGACATATAGATGTAAATCTGTATGTGTTTATGTGGACATTTTACTTGGGGAATAGAGTCTACAAGGAGCACAGTTACTCATCATGTATTTCCTTTTTTTTTTCCTTCGAATAACTTTTCCTACCCATTTAAAGACAGAATTCGATTTTTGATACCCTGTTTAAGACATTTAACGCAGTTTAACACAGAAATTGATAAATCGGTACCCAGATTAAGACAAAAAATGATAAATTCGATACCCTGTTCAAGACAAAAATTGCACCCCATATTATAAAGACTCCTTTATTAGACTTAAATATTGACTGCTTACCTGAATGAATGACTTGTAGCCTTTCTTAATACTGGTTGACTTTATTTCTAGTTTGTAACTGACATAGCGTTGTTATCAGCTCAACTCAATCATCCTCATGCTACATTGAGTTGTGCTTCAGTTTTCCATCACTATTCATTTCTCCCCACTCACCCTACCCCTGTTTCAGTAGACCTGGACTATTGGCATAATAATAATAATAATAATAATAATAATAATAATAATAATAATAATAATAATAATAATAATAATAATAATAATAATAATGATGGCCATGTGTGTACACCAGCCACTTTTCATTGCCTGTAGCAGGTCAGATGACATCATTCTGTCACCCCACTGTTACTCTTCCACCACACTTTGCAGGTTCATTGCAGGGAGGGGAAGGTTGCTGCCACCCTTCATCCATTTCACTGTTGCTCAGAGCATGTTGTTGCCACTCTCATTGGCTGTGTTGAGTGAGTGAGTTGCCATCAACCCTTATACGGTGTACGTTCACTCACATGATGTGTTTCACATGATGTGTTTCTTTCTTGTTACATGTACCAGCACTCTCAACTCATATGTCATTTAATGGGACATCGAAAAATAATTAGGATAGTATGCGCACTCTCATTGGTCAATAGGTGTGTTTAGGTGAGAGTATAGAACACAGCTGTGAGATCACACGGATTTTGATTGGTTATGTATTGTCAGAGGCGCGTTTTGATTGGTTGTTAGGAAATGTGAGTGTGCGTCAAGAAAATCCGTTTCAATCAAGAAGTAAAAAAACCAGCATTTTCCTTCATTTGTTGAATTGTCTTTTAGAAATATTTTATAAAAGCAATAGAGGACTTTTTTCCATGTTTCCATTTGCCTCATCTTTAGAAACACTCTGGGTAGTTGGGAGAATTCTTGACAGTTATGCAAACCCTGGACTGCGTCTCAGGTTTGCATAACTGTCTCGAATTCTCCCAACTCCCCCTCGTGTGTAGATGAGGGTATGGAAACACGAAAATCATCCTCTTTTGTAATTAGCATTCATGTTTTTAACGAGAACTTTTTTTACAAGAGCCTGACTTTATGGTTTTGTAGAACTATCAGAAATTCCTTTCTGTGAACTGGAGGAACTTAAACAAAAAGTTGGATGCAAAAGGTAGGTATCCAGTCTTACAGAGAAAATAATAATTATTATAATAATAATTTATTCTTATTACCGGTATATAATATGAATTAAAGTGAAGTTTTTAAACTTTCACATGATATGACTTTCTGAACGAAAGATTAGGGCCGTTTATACGAGAGAAAATAAGCCGCGGCTAACTCTGGCCGCGGCTTACGTAAGCCGCGAAAGGAACTATTTATACGAGTATAAACTCCCAGGCCAGGATAAGACGCGGCTTGAGAAAGCCGTGAACATAGATTTCGTACCATTTATACGGGGTGTTCGCGGCTTACGTAAGCCGCGGCCAGAGTTAGCCGCGGCTTATTTTCTCTCGTATAAACGGCCCTATTGTGACATTTATTTAAGGAAGCGATTTAAGCTGTTACAACATTTCCGAAAAGAACTTACTACATGTAAGTATTTAGTGCAAGCTTAATGTTCCATTCAAGCAGAGCTTTTTCTTTTTCTTCCTTTGACAATGCAAGACTGCTCTGCTCTAAGATCAAATTCTTAAATGTAATTTTGACAACCACTAGTTTGGTTCATTTTACGCCATGTGCGTGTGATGGGTAGGGGGAAAGTAGCAGGAAATACAGTCAATTTCTGATAATTACATGTAACTCAAACCTCGCGCTAACTTGAACCAAAGTTGATTTCTCCTGGATTTCCATCATACCCTTACTGCAATTAATTTACTCAAACCTCCCACTATCTCGAAGCAATTTTTGTTTCCCCTCTGGTCATTCTCTATATATTTTTACCCTTGATAACTCAAACCACGTCTGTCAATACGTGACAAATCAAAACAAACAGAGTTCCTGTGTAATCTTTGTCCTTTCTTGCCTTACACGAAAACGTGTCAGTCCAATTCAGGTATTGTTGCTTTAGGGTACATTTGTTTAACTGCAGTCCCTGCATGTATCTTCGAAAAGAGTTGTTGCTTAACTCCTAACTCCTGATAACTTGAACTCCCATTAACTTGAACCCTTCTTCAATTTCCCTTGAAGGATCGAGTTATAATGGGAGTCAACTGTATTAGTGAAAGATGCATACATGTGTGTATAATAATTATAGTTCTCACCTTTACTTAGAGTATTTTTAAATGAAGAAATGATATTTTTTGCGATGGAGTTTCGGGATACTCAGGAAAGATCTGAGTGCTTCTTGATTATAGTTCTAGTTCGGATGCTCCAGATTGCATTGTTTTTTTTTCCCCGAGTATCCCTGAGTCTCCATTGAAAAAAATATTTTTTTACCACAATTGCTTGTAATCTCGCGATCTGACTGGCTAATTTGCCGTTGTCAATAAGAGTCTAGACAATATGCTGCTCGCGTCATGCTCGCATAAATTTTTCACGCAATGTAATAGCCAATCAGGAATGCCCATTTTGGGAAATAAACCAATCATGTTGCAAGAAAGTTGTAGACAACGCTTGCTCTTTCTTCGTGTCATGATTTTGGTCACGCTCTGCTGCGCCTCGTGAGACCACAACATTTTGACCACTGTGATGACGAATATCGTTGTTGATAAGAGTACAGACAACGCTGAATCACTTTCAATTTGTTAAATTTCTTCCTGTCATATACCAGGGTTTACAATTTCCACATCAGTCATTTTATTTTTAATTTTTTTGAAAAAACAGAACATTAAATTCCAAGATTGCAATTGACATTACTTGGATTGAGATCTTTATGGAAACGTGCAAAAAAATTGTAATACATACATTGTACCTATCAAAAGCTACTTCAAGTTGATAGTGGTGCATTTAAATTTAAA
>BLFP01003419.1:334011-345101 GCA_014634505.1 Montipora efflorescens | reverse complement strand
AAGCTTCTCCTCAGTTGCGCAGTTAAAAAAAAGTTGCGCAGTTAACGTTACGCAACTGTTGTTGTTGAAGCAATCACCTGATCGAGAGATCATAGGCAAAAAATAATTTCCCTCGGTCGTACTACCGTTTAGAATTACCTCTGGAATGCAGAGAGAGTTCGAACCTGTCAATCAAGAAGTTGATACACTGCTGATGGTGTTACCTTATGATTGTAAACGGGAAAGAGCCGCTCGTACGAATGCTCGTGCGCCCAGAATTCTACGTCCACACCTGAAACACATCACAATGTGTGAAGTCAATTCTCTATCTCCCTCTTTCAAACAAAGCCCAATGATTAAATTTCAAGACCCTTTTCATCTTGTCTTGATCTTTGTAAAGGGAAATCTCAAAAAGCAGATTCATTTGAAATGTAAAATGCCCTTGTTGTAGGAACGTCTCATAGAGGAACATCTTTGGTGCTTCGCTATTGTCATTTTAAAGCAAGGACTAAAACGAGCCAAACGTCTTCTTGCCACCCACAAATTGACTTCAAATGTTAAAAAAGTGTTAAACTATAAACTAAATAACCTCCAAAAAACATTAAGGCTCTTTATACACTTGCTAATGAGGCGAAATTCCTAGCGCTAAATTCCCGCCTACTTCGCGTTCCCGGCACTAAGAAAGGTGGTCGCCGACCAAAAAAGCAAACAAAAATTTAAAAGCGCAACACAGTGAATCCGTTCTTACCGTGCTTGTAAAAGAGATTCTCCAAAGGATATAGCTTCTCAGACGATAATCCTGTTCTTATCTTCAAAGATAGGAAAACTAGTTTTATAAGCTCTATCAAACTGTTTGATAGCATTAACTGTCGAGTGATGCTCGACCAAAGTTTTATTCTTCCACCCAAATAGCGTATATTTTTTCCGTTTAGCACCGAAAATAACGACCTCTTGCCAGTCCCAAAACTATGCCTCCTAGTAAAGCAGGTCCGATTTTGTGACCATTGGCAACCACTGTCGATTTAAATTCCTGAACTTGCGCAGAATAGCCAGAAGCCCACGAATAATCGATGTTTGTTTCGGAACCAGCAGAGGGTCGTTATTGTGTGGACTTGTCAAAACTTTGGCACTTAGAGACCTTTAGCAACGAACTTTTCGGGCGATAACGCGAACCGCGAACCTCAGGATATCACGTGATCTTGTCCGTGCCGTCACGTTTGCAGTCTGCGGTTCGCGTTTCAACTTCAAGACACTGTTCTTGCGGTAAATGATTTAAGGCAGCGTTTTATAGCCAGAGATCAATCAGACCTCCCGTTTGACCATATCAGTCATGTTGTTACATCTGCTTGCTATCTATTGGAACAATTTTGAAGATCAAATATAAGTTTTGGGAGAATTTGAGCTGTTTGATTTGAGAGCAGCTGTAGCAATGAAAAATCCAAGATGGCGGCGCCGGTGTGCATAACAGGAACGGCTTGCTAAAGTTCAAAATCGAGCTAACCTCTAAAGGCAAACGACTAACCGGAAATCGCAGTTTGCGGTTTGCGGTATATCCCGAAAGCTTCGGTGCTAAAAATCTCTATTCTCGCATATAGACTGGAACTAGCACGGTATTGAGGACCATGCAAGGACGAGCCTCCATTGCATGCAAATGCCAGTTTATTGTGAGAACACGAACCAGGTCTTTTACCTGGTTGCGTAATATATATGTAGTTGCAACGCCCAAAATCTACATCGACTACATGCACATCAGTTGGACTGGCATGATACAGTTACCAGTCAATCAACTTCATAGTAGGAAGAGGATACACAATCGACTGACTTACTTCGTTCTCATGGTTTTCACAGCTATCCCCCACTGAGTTAGAGCAATACATTGGACGATGTCCCATGGTTATTATCCAAGGTCTCTTTGCACGATTTTCTGGGCGACTGGCTTCCTACGCGATCATTAAAGACGTTTATAGATAGAAGAAACGGTTGCGCCTTCAAAGTACGAGTTTCAAGTTCTAAGCACGCACATTAAGTTCGAACATTCATGGCTTTCTTTTACTTACGCTTACGCAAAACAGAAATCTCTTAAGCAATCATGCACCTTCAGTCTCAAGGTCTTCTCGGCTTTGTTGAAGGCCGAGATCTTGAAGGCCGAGATCTTACCTCAGCTGACTTGTTCAAGATAACTTTATCCGGTCGATAAGTCACTATCCGTTAGTTTCAATCTCTGCAAAGACTTCAGTATTTGCTCTCGTAACTGTGAACATGCACACTCTAAGCACATCTTGTTAAAAGGTGACTAAGAAAATCTTGGCCAATGTTTAACGTGAAGTATACTTCATACTCTGAATAGTGACTCATGAATCCACTGGATAAAGTTATGCGGCTTTTGAACAACCTGAACTTCGCCATTGCCACTTTGAGATGAAGTCAATCAAAAAAACCCAACAAAGTAATCAAACATATTTATTCCTTTTAAACCAAAGGAATGTTTGAGAAGTGAAAAGTCGTCACGGACGACAAATTTAAGGGTGCGTTGAGAGTCTCTATGTCTTTTAAGAAATGAAAATAACAACAACAACAATAACAAAAACGCCACAAAACAATAATGTCATTGGTTAAAGAGGAAAAAGCAATCGTGCTGCACGTGTGCACGTATTTTACGACGTCTGTTTGCCGTGCTCTGCATAACAACGACGTGAAATCTCCAAATTTGTGGTTTTGACGACAATGAGGTCACACAAATGCGACGTGAATCTTTCATTCTGGTCTATTTTCCCCCGGAAACCGCTTGTACCAATTTACTTTTAGGATAGGCTTAACTGATTAGAGTGTAATGTGAAGTGCTACGTTTGTTCCCCATATGAGCCATGTGAGCGTTAGCCCTACTAACGGAAATGGGCCCACACAAGGACAGAGAAAAACTCTGACCAGGGTGGGAATTGAACCCAGGACCCACGACCCACGAACCCACGTTTGCAAAAACGTAATCCTTCCTTGTACCGTTTAGGATACTTCGCCCACATTGTACGACGTACACAAGACGGAATAATCGTGAAAGTCTTTCGATAGCGCAAATTTGTATTTTGAGGTGACGCATTCGTCGATGTTGCCGTAGCGGATCTTAAGGGCCCTTGATGCAACCTTGATGCAACGCGACCGTTTGTAATTGTTTTGAAAATGGCACTATTGTTGAATAGTGTATTCCGATTGGCTAGTTCATGCGCGGCTCGCAATACATTCAGGGTGGAAATGGGCCCATATATCGTGAGGTACACATTTTTTGGAAGCTTACAAGGTATTTGGATACGGCCAGTTAAGGCCACTGAACAATAATTCAGCGATAAAGCAACGTTTGTTTATTTCAGTCTTAATGTATAAATGTGCATTACGTTATAATCGGCTGGCACGAAGTTCTCCGCATTGCATGTGAAAAAAAAAAGTGCGTGTCTGGATGAGAACAAGAATATATTAAAAATACAAAATATTTGATGTCCAAAATTGTGCATACGTTGTTTGCTGGTCTTATCCCAACGCGAGCGTGTGTTCTCTTCTTTAACGGCTCCGAAATGGTTGCTTACTAATATTATATTAAGGGCGAGTATTTTTATATCCGGAAAGCTCAAGTTATTGCAACGATATTGCAAATTACCTCTAAATCCTTTTGGAGCCATTTGTATTGTTGAATGAGAGGTTCGAGACCATATTGCAAGTAGTAATAAAGTTCTGTACTGAAGCTTATAATGTGCACAGGTCCTATATCCCAACTGCAAAAAAAGAAAAAAAACGAGAAAAAAAAACTTATGTTATAATCCACCAAGCATCATCGTCATTATCGTCATCACTGTAGGGCGTTGCAAAGGAACTTTAAAATGGACGACAGCTTCGCCAACGAAAGCGTCACTTTTCATGGAGATAGGACGTAATACAACCTTTAATTTCATTGGATCCCTTTAGGACGCAGCTCTATTGTTTTTAGGGTTAGGGTCCATTGTTGATTGGTTGTTTGTTTTGGTCCACTGTTTTCTGAGCCAATCCCGACAGCTGTTGTAATAGCTGCGTACTGACCCCTTTCGTTACGTTTTTGCGATTATTACACCCTTTGAGTTAACATAGAGTGTTTTCACGTGACGTCACGACGGCCATGTCGGTGTTCCCAACTAATCCTCCGGGAATTGAGCTCTATTGTCATGCAAAAGTTTTCTTTTGTTTCGGTGGAAAAACAAGGTTGCTGATCACGTGAGTGAAAACACTCTTTAAAGAGAAGAGAGAGAAGACACTTATCCCGTGGCAACTGCAAGTTACGTGAAAAGGCAAACGAGAATCGGCAGGCTTCTGCTTTTTAACAAAAACATGAGAATTTTCCGTCTAATTCCAACTCATCTTTTTTGTATTTACATAACAGGTTTTGAGATATAATACACACATATAAGACGTACACACATGTAACTGAAAATATAAAGATAACTAACTAAATAAATAGATAAGTAAGTATCCTAAATCTAGCGCCCCTAATGCGAACGGTCTTGTAGTAAAAACAGATAAAGAACGACTGACTAGTATGTTTTAGATGTTGTCAAAATCTCTTTTTTTTCCTTTGCAGGGGACGGCAAAAAAATGATTATCCCACTAATAATATAAATGGAAATTTTCTCTATTCTGATTGGCTAATAGGAATGCAGTTTCCAGGTACCACAGTGCAGAAAAGAGGTAATTGAGTGCTAAAAGACGTAACAAACCCCGGCACTCTAATGGGTCAAAGTCTCACGACAGCCATCAAACACGATCCCCAGAAAGCCCTTTTTTTGCGTGATTGCGTGATACGCGCGCGTTTCTTCTGATTAATGATTCAACTCAATTTTTTTTCTTAAATTTTATTAATAAGTAATTACATGATTTTTCTTGTGCAATTTGGAACAAATGAGCCCTCGGAAATTTCTTCAAAGACTACAAATCGCACTCAACCAAATGGCTCGTGCAATTTTGTTACTAATGCTCATTTAATCTAAATAGGTTATTTTCGAGTTCATGTCCGCATCCTCTTCAAAGCGGGTCGAAGTGCGAAGTTTTTGTGACTGATGGTAATTAGTTCTCCTTTAAAAGTGAATGAAAACTAATCTTCATAAGAAAATCTTCGCACTTAGACTCGCTTTGAAGAGGAGGCAGACATGGACTCGAAAATGGCCTATTGCACTCGAAATCATGTGATTACCTATACTTAAGAGTGCACTGTACAGTTGTGCGTTGTAGTTTCCAGAGCTTTCGTTGTTGCTGACACTACGTAAAACGATAGTCACATCTGAACAAAAGACGTCATTGTTTCAACAAGTAATGGGTGGTTTTCAACCAGTAATAGTAATAGTCGATTGTACCTATATACAAGAAGGGGCGTGTGAAGCAGCACCACAAATGACGTCTTACCTGTAGTATATCCCTTTTGTGCTACCGGGCATGCTAAAACGCTCTTTGTAGTTGGAAAAATTGCTGCACGGAAAGAAAAAGCCAAAAAATTAATAACATTATGATTCGATTTGGGTTGCCTTCATCGGAAATGACTTCATGAACTGTGAGTTTATGCAGAAAAAAAGACGCACACAGTACATTATTTAAACATAGGCGAACGAGCCCTTTCGTCTGTTCCTACAATCATGGTTTTTTCCTCCTCGACTAACCTCTCTTGGATTTCAAAGGATGATAAGTCACTAGGTGTCTCTTTAAATGTTTGCATAAAAACTGTCAAACTCTAGCATACTATGTCTCATGACTGCGTCTGGTGAATTTAATTTATCAAAAAAGTAGCGTTCATGTATCAGTATGACAAGCACTTGTCAAACTCCCCATGACTTAAGGCTGTTTTGCTTACCTGGCCTACTAACCCACAAGCCTTTATGAGATATGTCTAACAAAAAGACGAAGGCCACATTTGCCCGAGAGAATAGAAGATACCACAACACTGGGCACTCCGTCCGCCGACTGGCTGGCTGTCGTGTGCCAGTTAAGGACGGTTCCTACTATTGTTATTGCGCATACGTTCTGCGCATCTCGAGATACTCGGATTTCCTGATATCGGTGATGCTTACTAATACAGGGATATTTTTGCGCGGTTTAAAACTATCCGGAGAAAGTAGATCATGGTAAGTACTCTTGGTATCCAAAAAGAAAATTGGGGGAAACCATGCATTTTTGAGAGATAATTAAGCTTCAATTTGAGAAAGAACGCCATACATTGCTTTGGATTTTGAAGCTCTTTACAAATATTATTCGTGAATTATCTTTGAAAAATGCGTGGTTACCAATTTTCTTTTCGGATTTCAATAACACTTGTTAAGATCTACATTTCCTGCATAATCACACACCGGGGCAAAAATTTCTTTAATTAGTAGGCACCGTCCTTAAACTCGTCCAAGCTGCTCGATAATAGAGAGATATTTAGTATCACGATCGCGTTCACGGCAAACCGTCGGGCCAAACTATGAATATTCCTCAAATGGAAGAAAGTAGTCTATTAGTTCATTCATTAACGGTCTGTTAGCTCCAGATATCAACTGAATAAACTTCTCAAAAAAGCGCGACATTTAAATTGAGATTTTTCATGGTTTGTGACAAGCAGCAACCTGACATTTGCCTTTTGCCGATGCTAAGACTCTCTAATATATCTTGTGAGTTGCCATCTGGTATGGAGAATGTATTGCCAGCATCTTGTCAAGCTTGTCCAAACTGAATCTTGATATATGTGCCCAAACTGGTAGACCGTGCTCAACTCGGATGAAGTGTCACGGTGGCTAGATATTTTGTTCTTAAACGGAACGCAGATGAGCCCCATTCTTTACCAGCAATCCGTCGCATGGCATTGAGCATTTTTCTGCATTTGCATCTGTTTTTGATATATGCAACTGTACCACAGCTTATTGTCCACGCAGGCTCGAGCTTTACCCCAAGGTAGACTGGATCGCTCTCTTTCTTTAGAAATCAATAGTAGGAGATCTAGCTTTGGAATGTACTTGCTGGTTTGCTGCAAGAAACGCTGCTTTTGTCTTTCCGGGGGTTCAATTATAGAGGAGCATTTTTCCAACTGGAATTACTTACCAGGCTTGCTCGTGGTTCCCAGGGCATGTCATGTAGGGTACGTACGCCGCCATGGGTTCAATTTGATTCATGAACCTGTCTCCAACTCTTGAATTATCCTACTGACAAAAAAAGTAAGGAAGAAGAAAACTTGTTAGTTGCCTTTCTGGGCTACTTTCATGATAAAAAGCAAATCGGAAGCTCCCCGTCCTGGGTTCCTGCAAGCAACTGTATTTATGACTCACCGACTCCATGTTGTAAGCAAAGTCACCTGAAACAAAAAGGCTTGCAACGTGAAAGATCGAAAATAGAAGAAAATAACAATCTTAAAGCGGTTAGCCGAGGGAAATGTGCAACCCTGTAAATGGGCTCTCGATAGCGATACAGATGCTCAAACAAACAAATCAAAGACGAAGTTTTTTAAGCACCAAAATAGCTTTGCCATAGCCTAGACCGAGGACTATCTTCCCGTAAATTGTTTTTTCCCGTTTCCCTCAATTATCATTCATTTCGATCGTTCCTGCCCGTGTTCTGTAAAACACAGTGGAAACGAATTATCTATTAGACTTGTCTTGGTGGTCAGGGTATTGATTTGTATAATTTTCTATATAAGATGCCCAAAAGTTTCAAATTTTGCTTACGCTGTAATACAGTAAACACCCGCATTTAACAACAATTGGATTAAGAACATGAGGCTAAGAAAGCACCAAATAAATAAGAACAAATTTATATTAAGGGAAAGGGTATTACAATAAGGAAAAAGTACAGTACAGTAAGTGATCAAAGTAATATGGTTTTCAGGGTTAGAGCACTTTACGTTGTCAGAACTGCTTACCGACGTGCAAGATGGCATCATATCGACCACTTTGAACTTCTTTTTGTAACTTGGCGAGAGACTGAGAATTATCCACTCCTAGATCTCCGTATATGGCAAACCTCGGTGCCCACTTCCTTCCGTCTTTTGTCGCGTTAAAATTATATAACGCGCTCCACCCATCTGCGCTACCAACTCTGTAATCTAATGTAGAAAAAAACCACTATCGTTGGTATTAGAAAAAGTGATGAATACTCAGTTGAGGCTACTTCGGCCAGCTTATTTCGCCCCGTAAAAAATGTGCTTGCTCCCGTTCAAAGTGTGTGTAGTTAACAGAATAGTTCTTTTTACTGTCTCAAAAAGAATAGTACAACAAAACCGTCCGACCCTGATTCCGATAAATGCTCTAATCGCACTGCTTTTCCCCCATTTTATTTTGATTGTTAACATTTCTCTGATCACTATTTACAATACTAAAAGGAAAGGAAAGGAATTTTATTTGAGTGTCTAGTCGTTCTAGCGCTGGAGCACTAATTAGGGCCACAACAATTAACGCAAATCAACTCAAATCAAATGTTGGTTTTTGAGGAGATGGGAAAACCTAGGTATCCGGAGAAAAACCTCTCGGTGCAGAGTAGAGAACCAACAAACTGAACCCACGTATGACGCCGAGTCTGGGAATCGAACCCGGGCCACATTGGTGCGAGGCGAGTGCTCTCACCACTGCGACATCTTTTACTAATTAAAATCCAAATGTTTCCGACTCTAGCTAGGTCATCTTTAGGGTAAGAGGATGACCTGGTGTCGAAAACGTTTGCTTTTTCCCTAGAATTTTTGCCGTTTAAATACTTTTAGGTTTGCAAATAGTTATATTAACTTCAAAAGAGTACTGAGCTGGACATTTCTCTGATCCTTTTTCAGAAGGAACTAAATTCCAATTCAAGTGACATATGCATGGTTCATTTTAAGTGAAGGCGTACATGCATTAGTCGGTTAATGCGCGGCCTTCTGAGCTGGATGTTGCTAGTTCGATTCCCGTCTCATTCCATCGACGTCTGTTTCGACTTTCCTCTGATTCGTGAAGCTGTAGCTTTGAATACCCGTAAAACGGAGCATTGACGGAAGGAGCTGTGGTAAAAGGTGCGCACCGAAGGCAACAAATTTATCAGTGACTCTAGTTCACAGGAATGTCAAAAAAAAGTTCCTTTTTCTTTACCTCGAAGTACGTATACTTCATCTTATTCGGATCCGCAAGCTTTTTCGTAGATTTTAGTGTGCAAAAATTAAACGCCAGCAAACATTTCATTCTCTCCCTTTCACCTTCACCTGTTTTCAGCTGAACGCCTTTAAAATCAAACTGAAACAAGGGATGCCAAAGAACTGCACACCTGGAAATTTCGACCTCTAAAACCGAGACCTGGAAAACTCGGCTAAGACCTGCCAAACTACAAAAATTCTGAAAAACGACATGCAATTTAGCATGTAGCCAAACCATGGTTGATAAACCCGCTGTCAACAATTTTTTGAGTTGGGTTGGTGTGTTTAGTAGCTTCGAGTCAGAGATCGTAGGTCTTTGCTCTTCACGTCTGTCAACTCTGAAAGCAACCTCGTTCCCAGGGCTTTTCCCTCATGAGGGAAAAATTCCTGGCAATGATATTGCCCTGAGAGACCCAATCACAACAAACTCATCAATCATGAACTCGGTCAACGAAACGATAAAAAAAATTGTCTTTTTTTCTTTTTACCGTATCCTCCCCCAGGCACCAGTTCTTCTAATTTAACTCGATGAATATGAATGATTCGTTTCTTCCAGCCACAGGTTTCATATTCCGTCAATGAGCCATATGCCCTTTTAGTCAGCGGCATCTTGCCCCTCTCCCCATACTCCACTACACTTTTGGATGCCTTGGACAAAGTTACCCACGTGATCATCATCTCGTCGGGATTACCTAGAATATATTAGAGTGGTAACGAACGTTGTTAACTGACTAAAATGGCGATATAAATGCAACTTTCTCAAACGTTTTTGGGGTTTTTTCAATTAATTTTACTTCTACAAACAAGCCCCACAAGGTCACCCTGCCAGCAGAGCCTTTCTTCACTCGACTAGAAAAAAGGACTCTGCAGAAATCGGGTAAATCGGATGAAGTCTTAACTGAGTGTGCGCAAGCTGTTTCTTAGGGACGGTTTCAGGCCCAGGCCAAGTCTCGATCGCTCTCCTATACGCCAAATTGACATTCGAACTGAAGGCTGGATTTTGACCTTCGCCTCGTTAAAAATATGATACCCGTGCTACCTAAACAGGGGTGACCGGAGTGACTAGCCCAGAAACTATAGCTGCGGCAACTTACTGAGAGTTGACACGATTTCGGCAGAGCCTCTCCTGGCTCACCCTCTGGTGAGTTGTTAGCGAGGCTCTGCCCGCAGGGTGCATAATGCATCTATCAAAGTCAAGCCCGAGATGGGCGGGGGGGGGGCATTTAACCTTTATTGCCTTCCCCACCCTCGGGAATTTGACTAAGCATCTGGGTCCCAGGGTGGGGAAGTTTGCTTTTTTTTGCGCGGAGGAATGGGACCATGTCACATCGTCCCATGTTCTCGTCTGTGCGCCGGCCATCTTGGAATATTGAAGTAGTGCAGCTAAATCCCTGAAACTGGGAAAGACAGCTGTTTTTAATAGAGGTAAGCACTTGGTTTTTATATTTATACCAAAACACTACTTCTCACTACTCATTTTCAATATAAATTGATGGAAAACCTTACTTTGTGGGGATTGTTGATAATATCGACTCTCTTTTCGTCAGAGAATCAATCGAGAATCAAGGTGAGGATATTTGATAAGATTTGACAAAATTTGGGAAAAACCTTAAATAACAATGACCACAGCCAGGTTTTCTGAGCCTGCGAGACTGAGCACCCCCAGCAAACCACTGTTTTAACGAAAACCGCTGGTCAACAACCTGGTTCTGGTCATTGCTGTCTAAGGTCTTCCCAAATTTTGGGGCCCCACTTTGGGGATTTTGACCAAACATTCTTCTGAAATTCAAATGCCCCACATATGCCCAGAGGTTTCCCCCCCTCGGGCTTAACATTGATAGATGCATAAGGCGAACAAACTGACTTGGGACGAAAGGTGAGCAAAGTAAAAGAAAAAGCAAGTTCCCGTTGTGTGGTAATAATGTTGGGATTTGGTCATTTCACGCTACAGTTTTGGAGACGAATGAAAAGAAAAGTACAG
>BLFP01003419.1:321910-333472 GCA_014634505.1 Montipora efflorescens | reverse complement strand
TCTGCAGAAATCGGGTAAATCGGATGAAGTCTTAACTGAGTGTGCGCAAGCTGTTTCTTGGGGACAGTTTCAGGCCCAGGCCAAGTCTCGATCGCTCTCCTATACGCCAAATTGACATTCGAACTGAAGGCTGGATTTTGACCTTCGCCTCGTTAAAAATATGATACCCGTGCTACCTAAACAGGGGTGACCGGAGTGACTAGCCCAGAAACTATAGGTGCGGCAACTTACTGAGAGTTGACACGATTTCGGCAGAGCCTCTCCTGGCTCACCCTCTGGTGAGTTGTTAGCGAGGCTCTGCCCACAGGGTGCATAATGCATCTATCAAAGTCAAGCCCGAGATGGGCGGGCATTTAACCTTCATTGCCTTCCCCACCCTCGGGAATTTGACTAAGCATCTGGGTCCCAGGGTGGGGACGTTTGCTTTTTTTTGCGCGGAGGAATGGGATCATGTCACATCGTCCCATGTTCTCGTCTGTGCGCCGGCCATCTTGGAATATTGAAGTAGTGCAGCTAAATCCCTGAAACTGGGAAAGACAGCTGTTTTTAATAGAGGTAAGCACTTGGTTTTCATATTTATACCAAAACACTACTTCTCACTACTCATTTTCAATATAAATTGATGGAAAACCTTACTTTGTGGGGATTGTTGATAATATCGACTCTCTTTTCGTCAGAGAATCAATCGAAAATCAAGGTGAGGATATTTGATAAGATTTGACAAAATTTGGGAAAAACCTTAAATAACAATGACCACAGCCAGGTTTTCTGAGCCTGCGAGACTGAGCACCCCCAGCAAACCACTGTGTTAACGAAAACCGCTGGTCAACAACCTGGTTCTGGTCATTGCTGTCTAAGGTCTTCCCAAATTTTGGGGCCCCACTTTGGGGATTTTGACCAAACATTCTTCTGAAATTCAAATGCCCCACATATGCCCAGAGGTTTCCCCCCTCGGGCTTAACATTGATAGATGCATAAGGCGAACAAACTGACTTGGGACGAAAGGTGAGCAAAGTAAAAGAAAAAGCAAGTTCCCGTTGTGTGGTAATAATGTTGGGATTTGGTCATTTCACGCTACAGTTTTGGAGACGAATGAAAAGAAAAGTACAGTGCATTTACGATTTAGTTCGCCCAAACGAATAATGCATCTCTCGCCCATCTTTATACGGGACGAATTACATGACGAACTAGAAGACGCATTAAATTAAATTGTTTAAAGTCGCCCAGACGTATTATACGTCTCTTGTATAAAAACGACCATTGTCTGGTGGCGTCCCCTTCGCAGATCTTGAGGTACTATTGGGCTGATGTGGCACCAGAGGAGCTAACCACTATGTAAGAAATTTCAGTTAGGTTGACAATGGCATATAGTGATGCCCGATATCAAATATACTGATCTCTAACTATTGCTTTCCAAGCTTCGAAACTCGGGCTTGGAGAAATGGAGAAATGGCTAAATGAAAAGGAAAACTAAAGTTGTCCCACACCAACCGGAACGAAAGTAAAGGGACAAAACGTAGTCCTGGAGTTTCGGATGGAATTATTTACCCTTCACCAAAAATTTTGAAAGTTCTAGTGGCTAAATGGTAAGCACATTAAGTGTCGATGTTGATACCCAACCCAGACTCTCCGCGGACACATCCGCCATATCGATTTTGATGGAAATGGGGTTTAAAGTCATCGAGGCCAGTTTCGTAGCCTAATGTGCCCAAAGACAAAAGATTGATAGATATGTAGAGATCACTGGCAAAGCTTTGTTGTCCAAAGAAAGCCTCCAAACCGAGAGGGTAATTTTTTTTCTTCTCTGAGAGCAGTCAAGCGGTATAGAACCCAGTATAGTTACAGGTACCCAAAGCTTCTAAAACCAACCTGTACTCGAAATGTGAATTTGTTCTGGTTGTGGAGTGGCCTGTCCTACCATCCAAAGCCACATGAAAGCCACCATGAAAAATCCAAATACACTTGTAAAATGACCTGCCATTTTCCTTCCTTCATTTCCCCGTTGATCTGCTAATGTTTTTGTGAACACGGTGGCGGTTTAGTCGACCAGTACCTGCAAGTTAAATCTGTTCTGTGGTTACTTATTTGACCTTGTGACAATGTTGTGATTTTGGAACAGGTGGTCACCAGCCCACGCTCGATATGTCAATACTCACGCGCCGCTTCGAGGCTTCAAGGCATATTTCATAGCTTCATCATGTCTTCATGGTTTCTCAGTTCTCAAAGAAGACTTCCAAGACAATCGAAAATGAGCCCTTTGCAGGTTAGTGATCACGTGATACAAAAACCGCCATACTGGGACGCAAGTTGCCCACTGGGACATCTAAAACAAAGAACATTTAAATTATCTTGCTTCGTTTAAGATGTCCCGGTGGGCAATTTGCGTTCCAGTATGGCGGTTTTTGCACCATGTGATCACTAACCTGCAAAGGGCCCATTGCCAACAAAACACAAGGCATTGAAATTATCCCACAATGTGTGTGTGATCCTTATGACTTTTTTAAGGCATATTTGTACAGTAACACAAGCAATCTCATTGGATGAGATATTCACCAGTAGCATTCCGGTCATACAATTCAAGGTAGGGACGAACTCAGTATTAGCAAAGAAACTATTGCGGCAAAAGGTTTCTGAGAGTAGATGAAAGATAGAATAACTTTCCGGCCGGCAAGAGAACGCTCACATAAATAAAATGAAATATATTTTTCCGACCAATTCGCCACACCTTATAATACTTCAAGGCCCCCTATGAAAGTTCCGTTTCTCTTTCTTATAAGAACCGACGTAGAAACCTGACAAGCAACAAGGACGGGTGTGGCAAAGATTTGCAGCATTGCTGCCAAATAACGTGAAATGGTAACGATAAGATTTTTATGACAACGCGAGTGCCACGAACAAGGAATCTTTTATTTTCTAATATCGGCCAACAATTTTGCAACGTTTGGTCTAGGCTTTACTGTCTAATGTCGTGAATTTCAGACAATGAGATAGGGATGATATGAAATAAACATTTTTTTTAACGAAACCTCCACTGCCAAAGGCCCGGGAAGTTCAACATTTACTTCAACATTCGTTCGATTTTGTTGAACAGCGTTTTCTCCCACTTTCAACCGTGTTGAAACATGTTGAATCGATGTTGCATGAGTTTAAAAGCGTTAAAACTTTGCTTCAACAACCATTCAACATTTCTTTTGTTTTCACGAATGTTGAATGAAGTTGAAGCTGTTTGCCGCCCTTCTTTCAACGCTAGGGAGCTTGCGAAACGACGACGCCGACGGCAACGACGACGCTACAAAACAATAGGTTTAGTGAGCAAAAACAATGGCTCTGCACGCTCTGCACGTGCGTTTTACATTTTGGTACATGTCTTTGCCGTCATGTCCTAAATGACGACGTGAAATGACTAAATTCAAGGTTCTGTGGAGGACGTTAGCACATGACGATGAATTTTCAGTTCTCTCTCTACGCTTCCAACTCACTCATACCAGTTTAATTCCTCGACAGTTACTACACATTTTTAACGCGAAACGACATGAAATAGTTTCTTAGTGATATGAATAACGCGAACTTGTATTTTTAAATAAAGTCCTCGTAGCCGTCGTCGTCCTCGTTTCGTAAGCTCCCTATTGTTGGGTATACGCTTGCGCACTAATCGGTCTCTCAATGACGTATCCATGTCCGTATCCATAGCTACAATCGCGGCTGCAGCCTGGGACTGAATACAAAGAATTTGTTGAATCAAATGTTGATGATGTGTTCAAACCGTTTGCCCACCGCAACAGTCAACATCGTTAAAAATCATTCAACAAAATCGAAAGGATGTTGAAGCCAGTAGCCCGGGCATTAAAAAAGTAGAAAGCAAATTTGTTTGAATCTTTTTCGAAAAAAAGTGTTCGTACCTGAAAATAAGGTAATGACTCTTAAGAATCGCTTACCTTCACTTTCAAATTTCCCTGGCGCCGCCATCATGAATAGATGTGATGTGTTACGGTTACCACGTTGCACTTCAAAATTATTCAAGGGGGAGTGGCCTCCCACGATTTTCGAAAACAACAACAAACGATTCTGAAATTAATTTATTTCGAATACACACGTTTCCTGTAGTTTAAAAGTTATTTTTTTAGTTGAAGTGGAAGTTTTCGTTCAAAAGATAACAAAAATGTCTCGACCAAGTGAGTCGTATAGCGAAGATATCGTTGACGTCACCTATTGTTATTAATGTGCGAACCAGAGCCTCATTGGCTGTCGAAACAAATGGTCTTTTGTTCCTGTGGTTAGCACATTTGAATAACAAAACAATGTTTGTAAACAGATATCTTCCCGATGCCAATCCACTGACTGCATTTTCCAGATCATAATGAGTACCTAGCTTCTTTAGTTCGTCAACCAGCATTTTTATTTTTCAACACCCGAAGAGAAATTTCGCATCTCCGCGCGGCCATGTAATATTCTATTTATTATATCAACACCTATGAAATACTAAATCATTTCACGAAAGGCATCAAAAGGCCCGATCTTTAGATGTAACCATAGAAACAGTAATCTTTTCACGTGTGAAGATATCATGTCTTCGCGCGAAAGCTCACTTGATATTTCATTGATGTTTATATAATTAAGGGTTGTTAGAGCGGTTTTCAATTGAGTGTCGAAAGTAATTAGCGAATTGCTTTGGTTTGGTTCAAGGTTCTCGCGCCATTTTTTCAACCAATCACATTTTCCCGAGCATTGTGTCGGTTACGTGTAATTACTTCGAGTTTGGATTGCCTCCGTCCTTTTTGATTGGCCAAAGTAATTACTTTGGTTTTGGTTTTACGACACTCAATTGAAACTCGCTCTATTACTCTTGTTATAGTTGTTATTATTAGGTTGTTGTCTTGGATAGATGGACAAAATAGAGCAGAGAAGGTGAGCGGGTAAATTCTGTTCTAGGTGCAATTGGTCATATCTTGGTTAAAATCAACACTGCTGAAGGAACAAGCCCGGCCTCCTGCAGGCTCGTTCCCAGGTCACCGTCCGTGTAGGTTTTTCGTGGGAAGGTCGTCATCAAGTTGAATGGTGCTGAACCATCGGTACGATGGTCAGTTACGTAAGTACGAACTGCCTCCAGGGTGTCCGTGGGTTGAAAGTTCCCGGTTATGGTACTTCCATTTGTTAAACGAAACTGTTGATAATAGAAAAAAGTCATTGTTTGTTTTCAGGGAAAGGAAATAAACAAGATATCTTTAATTCACACGGTTAGCGCGACATTTTAGCATTGCAGTTGTCACCACCAGAAGAACGCCAACGGCATGTTTCTTTTTCATGAAAATTCTTTCGTGAAGTTGAAAACACAAAGGTACTTGCTCCACTTACAAATGGAAGCGAAGAAGCCATGAATGAAAGCATAAAACGCACCCTGGTTCAATCCACGTGTTCGAAATTTTGGCTACCAATTTTTGGAGAGAGGTCAAGACTATTACAGAAAAAAGAGGATACACGAGTTTTTGAAATCCTATCCATGCAATGCCAACTATTTTCGTTGTTTTATTGTATTTATTCTTATTCTTATTCTTATTCTTATTATTATTATTATTATTATTATTATTAGTATTATTAGTATTATTATTATTATTATTATTATTATTATTATTATTATTATTAATGTTGTTGTTGTTGTTGTTTTTCCATACAGTAGTACAACACACAATAATACTAATATTAAAAGGAAAAAGGAAAACTGAATGGAGAAGGACACGGTATAGAAAACTATTTAGTGCTCTAAATATTAAATTAATATTATTGCTCATTGTATCTGAGAAGAACATATACTTCCGCACACACATACCACCAACACAAACAATTTCACAGGCAAGAAAATCAGTATTTGCTTTAAGAATTTGTATGACCTTTTTTTCCAAGTAAAAATTCTCGTTTTTTCGCACTCTTTTGTTTGATGCCTTATCTTTATTACAAACCTGTAGCTTGCAAGTTGTGTGCTGCTTTTTCTCTACAGTCGGTTGAGCTGGCGTGGCAGCCGTAACACTCGCTTGTGGACTTGTTGGAGCTCCACCAACTTTACCAAACTAAAATGAAAGGGTAAAAACATCACGTGAATCTGGCAGAGTGACGATTTCAAATATCGCATACCTAGGGGAATTCTCACAATATGATTGGCTATCAAGAAGAGGTATTAAGAGTGGAATCGCGGCTTTAAAACGAGAACGGATATTGCACCGAAGCAACGCGTGGCTTTGCATAGCAACGGAGGAAAAATTGGAAACAACAATGGCGGAAGTGAGGAAGAAGAAAATTTCCTGTCTCTTGACAGTCGAGGCAGCTCTTTAAGATGGCTTCTTTTAGCGAACATTGAATACTGTAACAAAAGGTACATTACATGGCTTCATCTTTGAAAAAAGATACCCGATTCCAGGAAAATTTCACCATCTGACTCTTGAATTCCACGTTAAATTTCACTTGAAAATCCGATGTCGCACTCATCGTCATTTCGGTTTTTCGAGTGAAACTCCCTCGTCAGATTCGTCAGGTGGTGAATTATCCTATATAATACAACAAAATTACTTGACCCAATGAAAACAGATGTTGGTAATCAAATAAGCCAATCAAAACACAAATACAATACATGCAGCCGGCAAAAAGCGCGGGAAAATGCGAATTGCGAGCAAGGCACAATTGTTTTCGCTTTTGCTTCTGATTGGCTGAGAATGCAGGCGCGAGAACTGGCGCGAGATTGTTGAGACCAATCACCAAGCGTAGCAATGCAAAACCAAAGAAATTGAAAAGCGCCCCAGGCGAAAAAGGTTTGGCATAAATTTGGCTGATTCTACCTTTGTGAGGAAAGGCAAATAAGATTTTGTAGCGAAAGGACGGTCTACAGGCATTTTCATGATCATGGCGCTTTAAGAGGTCTCTATAATTATACGGGTAAATTTTACCAATTGTGTCTTAATTCCCAGGAGAGAAGAAAAAGATCATTTTTACGTTCAGCATTGTGGTCTCGGTTTTAAAATAGCGCAGGAGCCCTTAACTAGGAGCGAACAACAGCCGTATATTCCTGTCACGGCGTTTTCACAGACCGATTTATTTTCAAATTGAATTTCCCGCGAATGAAACTTCCGCAGGTGCCCGATGAGTAATCCTTAGAAACTAACTTCACGTCATAGTGTCACCGAACAGGAACTGCCTTTGTTTTTTAGCCAGACTAAAAAAGATCGATTTCTAAAAATGCCGTGACATAGGTTTAGAATGGGAGTTGTTCGGTCCGAGTCATGGGTTCCTTAATAGCGTCATTATAAAAATGGCTCCTTTGCCGCCGACAAGAACCGGACTCAAAAGACGATAATTCAATTCTGACCTTCTCAGCTCTTTCAGCTTTATCTCTTGCGATTTGTTCCTTCACTCTTTGCCTACAAGGATGAAAATGATGTGACGCTTTAGGTTTCAGTTTCTTTAGAAACTACCCCCTTCTTACAATCTACAAAATAGACGAGTTCACGCTCTTGAGTGCATCTTGTTGACGACCGCGTCAGCAGAAAAGGGCCTGGCTTGGTTGGTATCCGTCACGTAACAAATCCGCGACTAACATTTGATCCTGGGTTTACAAGGCAAAAGTGGCGGGAAACTCCTGTCTCTATTAAAGAAGAAACTGTGGTGCTGCGTCGGTGGGGAAGTAGTATACAAAAAAAATTTTGGTTTTATCAACGGAGTTGATACTGTAAATTGGCCACCGTACAGAGATTCTAAAAGCTGACGTTTCGAGCGTTAGCCCTTCGTCAGAGCGATTCGCTGTGACGAAGAGATTCATGTCTTAAAAAATAGGGGTCACCGATGATCTAAACGAGTAAAATCGATGTGATGTTGCGAAGCTCTTGGAAAATTTCGTTTGTCACGTTTTTCCGTGACCTGTCGGGGACGGACTGGAACCCAAGACAGGCTCGAGCGTAGCAACGAAAGTTTCAAGCAGGGGTCATCTTCACTTGGTTAGTGTTTTGTATCGTATCTCTCCATTGCCGTCATGTTCATCTTCTGGAGTGTGGTTTTTGTAAAATATAATCTCTGGTTGTTTCCTCGTAGGTCCGCACTAATCAAGTGGACAAGGAAGACAATACAATTCACAGGGTTTTTGTTATGATTTTTAATAGCAGGGACAACTGAACATATAGCAAGGACTAGGATGGCGGCTCTGCCAAGTCGGGATAGGTGTGGTAGGGGGTCGTCCCCCTCCCACTAGGGGGTAAGGGGGGCCTCCCCCAGAAAATTTTTGAATTTGTGAGGCCTAATGAGTACCTTTGGGTAAAATACTGGTCGATTTTCCGCTTCATTTCCTTCGCGCTATGGCTGACCGTAACCGACTAACATGCACAGTGTCTCATTTTTGAAGAAATTTACTTCCGGCAGCCGTATTAGAGCCCGCCATAGCAATTTGCTTAAACTCCCTAATGACGAAAGCAGGGCGCGCCGATCAATGTGTTTTCTGTTACTTGATAACATCTTGTCATGAACTCCAAATCAGCTACACGTACATGTACGCAAATTGTGGTACAACTAACAATACCCAGTAACAGAGAAATAAAGCACGATTTGGTTTAAGAAAATATTAAATAATAAAATACAAATATCGGTTGACTATTCTCTTCATATTGAAAGAATCCTTGTACAACCTGCGCGTAAAATAGCCGGGACAAAAATAAAAATAGCAGAGTAAAGGTCCCGGCGTCCCGGCTTTAACAAAAACCCTGAATTCAGCTCTATTTTCATGAAAGTAAAAGAAAAAGACTTCAAAAACATGTATTTATTTTGAACTAAGTCGTCCGTAGCGTAATAAAAGCATGAAACTCATTAATTTACGCAACGTCGCTGACTAAAACTAGCCTTCGTCGAGTTTCAAAACTTTCAGCCACTACGCGATTAGCTACCTTTTCTAGCCTCCCGCTCCTTTCTTTTTAACGTTTCATAATGAATTGGAAATAAATGTGCCATTCTTTTGCCGGCCTGGGAATTTTTCCCCGGCGTTTTTGTTCCTTGAAGTAATGCGTGACATATCACAGTCGCGCTACCTGCGCAGTAATAGTTGCGCACAAACAATTAGTGCGAATGTCCTTAAGAGAGGAAATAACAAATGAGTTACTTTATTTTTTAAGGCTGGTTTTCATTGTAGATGTCTAATACAGCTCCACAGTGATTTAGAAAGTCAGGGTCCCTTTTAGGCCTGAGAATAGGTGAGATTATGGGAACACTTTGTGACGTCTGCACAAACAAGACCATGAAGACCTTTTTTTTCAGTAAGTCCGGCTTCGAAAGAAGTATTTACGACTCGGATGTCTTACTTTCCCTTACTTGCAACGCTGTACGCTAACTATTACTGTTAAGTCACTCACTTCGCCAACTTCTCCTCCATTTTTTGTCGTCTTCTCTCGTCAGCTAATTGTTTTGCTTCCTGTAATTCGCGCCTAATAAACAAACAAGATTGTGAGCGACAGTTAGAGGAAAAACCTTGCCAATTCATTAAAAAGCAAAGGAGAAAAACGTTGTTCCCATCTCAAGTAAAACCATACTTTTGTTTTATACTTGTCAGTTCTTGTCCCGTCTTTCGTCGCAACTTTTCTCTTTCTAGAGCTTCCTGTAAATTTCAATAAGGAGAAAGAGTAACAAAAGCAGTTGATTGTTGCGTAATCGTAATGAATTTAAATGAAACCATGTTGTCTCGCAGTGATGAGCGCAAATTTCTATTGCGTCGAGAAGCCTGAAAATTTTTCAGGACTTCAACGGGATTTGAACCCGCGACCTCGCGATACCGGTGCGATGCTCTAACCAACTGAGCTATGAAGCCACTGACGTTGGGAGCTGGTCACTTCTGAGTTCACAACTTCCCGTGATAAGTAATTATGAGTGAAAGGTATATAAGTTGTGATCTCAGAAGTGACTGGCTCCCAACGTCAGTGGCTTCATAGCTCAGTTGGTTAGAGCATCGCACCGGTATCGCGAGGTCGCGGGTTCAAATCCCGTTGAAGTCCTGAAAATTTTTCAAGCTTCTCGACGCAATAGAAATTTGCGCTCATCACTGCGAGACAACATGGTTTCATTTGATTTCATACGTAATGAATTTTATATAGCGCATTTTCTATTGACATATTCAAATGCGCTTTACAAGCAAGGGATCTATGGGTGAGATCGGACATCAGCATATATAGTGCGAAGCGTTCATGGCCCGGTTGTTGAAAAGCCGATTAACGCTAATCCCGGATTAAAAATTAACCAAGGAGTTTATTTCTCTATTCCCAAATGCTGTTCAACGCTGATATTCGGCAAAACTTTACATTAGAAGAAGTCAATCCTGAACAACAGAAATAAGCAAAAGAAACTTTCACCAAAAAGTTGAAAACATGAAACAAAAGTTTATGCTAATCCTGGATTAAGTTAATCCGCTTTCGAACAACCGGGCCCATAATTCGATTGCCCACTACATCTCATCAAGTTGAAAAAGCTATTGTGTGTATACATTGTATATATACAGGCATGCACCAATTGCTTTCTAAACCACCTAAAAGAACAGTCCGGGCGAACACCTTTTCAGTTCGGACAAATGGACTTTCATTTCAGGGCGAACAGGTTTCAGTTCGTGCGAACTGGCTTCATACGAATAGGCTATCGGACGAAACGGCCGCAATTCTTTCAAGTTACTTCTATCTTCAGTTCCGTTATCCATTTAATTATTGCAGTCATTTCAGTCGTATCAGTTATGAAACTGTTATCAGTAGTGAGAGGCATTTGGGGGAAGGGGACATTGCAAAATGTTCCCAGTCAAAGCCCACACAGATGTTAAAGGCGTTGAGGAGCAACGTGTGAACCACTACCACCAAAACGCTGTACAATGGCTGAATGAGCAGTCCTCATCTTTAGAAAACATGAACCGGGACCCTGGGATAGAGACCGGGGTCCTGGGATAAGCCACAGGCCAAATTCACAACCCTTGCTGTCCGCACTTTTGGACGACCGGTGGCTCAGTTGGTTGAGCATCGTGCGGGAGATCGCAGACCCCCGAGTTCACAACCCCCGTCTTAAAAAAACCGTGGGTCCCGTATCAGAACCCTTCCTATTAATCAACACTCTGAGACGTTGAAGAACCCACACACTGTTCGTGAAGAATAGAGGGGAGACAGAAGATAATTAATCAACAATATTTGTAAAAAGCTTTAAAATACAAAGCAATGTATGGCGTTCTTTTTCAAGTCGACGCTTAATTATCTCTGAAAAATGCGTGGTTACCCTTAATTTTCTTTTTGGATACCAAGAGCACTTGCTAAGTTTGCTTTCTCCGCATAGTTTTGAACCGCGCAAGATCTCCGTCATTTTTGATTGGCCTTGGAAAGTAATCAAAATTGGGCGTGCATCTAATTACGTAAATTTGGTCTTTTTAAAACATGAAATCTGATTCTCAGCAAACAAAGGAGGCGTGGCCTGCCAATGGTCAAAGAAAGTCGGCTTATGGTATTAAGTCACGTAACCAAAAACAACCATAACTCAAGGAGAGTTGGCCGAGTGCTTGACATACAGATAAACACGAGT
>BLFP01003419.1:309410-316910 GCA_014634505.1 Montipora efflorescens | reverse complement strand
CAAGCACCTTGATCATTCATTTGACATGTTAGCTGTGTCCTTTCAACTTTTAACGTGGTGCACCGGTACTGCAGAAGACCTCATTTTTTTTATTTATCCCAACTAACGTCGATCGAGATACATATTTACTGTTTCTTTGTGTTCAAAATGTCCTTAGGGCAGCAAAAAAGTGTTTTTCTTAACCTGAAACCTTATAAAACAAACTTAAAATTGCTGAGAAAAAAATCGCATAATTTACATTATTTATTGCATAATTGGCCTTTCTAATCGCACAATCTGCCCTGAAAAAATCGCATAATTTGCATTTTTTAATTGCACCCTATCAGAAGGCCTGACTAGTCTTTTGCCGTGTCCACCTCCAATTTTCTTAAGGCAAAAAATAAGTTCTACAAGTACTTTGAACACCTTAAGAAACCTGTTATTCTTTAAGGGAGGGTGGAACGGGGGGTGGAAGCTTCAAGAAGGTGGGGCAGAGCTGGGCAATGTTTGATATGTAAATGAAATCACCTTTAAACACATTAGGAAGTGTAGGAGATAAAACACTCCACAGTCCAAACCAATGTTCGTCCATAGTTAAGCAATTTTTTAATTCAACCTTGAGTGGTATATTCAAAAATAGACATTATTAGGAGAACTGACTGCTAGTATTGATGATACAAGACAAAATGTAAGGGTACAAAATTAAAGAAACATATAAAGGGGTAAAGTTTAATATGCCTTGATTGAGCATATTTTGTGTTCTCAAAATATGCCTGTTTTGAAGAAGATTACATTTACTCATTTACTGCATGATCAAATTAAAGAAACCAATATTTAAAGGAAAAACAACTCACTTTCTCCTAAAACATGCCCAACAGGTTCTTTGTAAGGTTCATCTATATCAGGATCTTCAGAGTGAGCAAAAAGCCTTTAACATAAAAGGAATGGTTTCAAATTACACGTAGCTGCAAGCTTCATGAGTGACCTATAGAATGGGGTGTGAGTTTCACTTGAGTAAGAATTTCCAGTCCTAAGCACCTGCACGCATTTTAAAGGTTAAGTTTTTTTTCAAGTGCAGGCCCTCAGAATGGAGAACTTCTATACTCATAGCGCATAGTCCTTCTTGTACCCCAATACATTTTGAGTGCAATTTGGTATAATATGGAGTAATTTTTTTTTAGAAAAACAAACTTGCAAAAGCCTGTCGGGTGGATGCAATAAGTATTTTTTGTAGTCTGAAAAATTTACAAGCTATTTATATCAAATTACAGGAGAAATCGTACGATTAGTTATTAATAATTTACAGCTGTACTACACATGGAAAAAAACTTAGACAGAAATCAAAATAAGTGAAATTTAGGCTTCTCAAGTTTGAGTGTTTGAGTGAGGCTCCAGCACTTGGCTTAGTAACTTGACTTCTGGCATACACATTATTGTGGTCTCATTCACAAAGAACCCCTTCAAGATAATCCTGCCATTAGCCAACCAGATGCTGGACCACAACACCAGGAACTCTGTGCCCTACTCTTTTCGAATAGTGTGTGGTACCTTTAACCTCCCACAGAGTTAATGAACAAGGGCTGTAAGACAGGACCTCTGCTTATCGTCCTTATCCAAGAAGACTAGAAAGTCTAACCATTTGCAGTTGTAGTTACAAAGGCGGCACCCTCTCTTACAGTTATTTAAAGACCCTGAGTGGTGGTCCAGCTGGGGTTCAAACTTGCGAACCTCCCGCACGGAAGTCCAGTGCATTCTCGATTCAGCCAACTGGTCGGTGGTATTCTTTTATCTGTTTCCTATCAAACTTCATCTGTAAACCTTTCTCAATAACAATTTTGTTTTTCTCTGTGGGGTTAATTAAACTTTTGAGTGCAGACAATGAGGTCAGCAATCTTCAGACTTGTCCCATGTTTTACTTCACAAAAATTTATGGTACTGACCATTCCATAGCAGCCTCTAAACCTCTGTTACCGGTGACTGCTAAGGCCTTTTCCCTAACAATTTAAGTTACACTGATTAGGATCACCAAAAATAAAACTTTGAGAGATTTAATTTTCAGCTGACGCCAGCTGAAGGACTGCATCAATAATTGCTTTGAGTAAAATTTCAATATGTACATACGCTCTGTTCCGTGGGAAACCCATTTCCAGCAATGTGTTTATTTCAGACGACATAGTGCTATATGATTTAGTCAATTATGGTCTGTTAATGACTTGAGTATCGCCCGTCAATGCACCGCCAAGCAAGATCGACCAGGCTTTGCACAACGAGAGGCTACCAAGCAAAGCCCGCTGAGAGCGCTGGGAGTGGACTCGTCCCCAGACTTCTATTGAATCACTCATTTCCAGTTTGTCACATGCCCATGTCGATTGCCATCTCAACACGTAGTAAAAATCTACTTGTAGGTCCTTTTCTTTTTGTTTAAACAAACTTCTGGTCAATCTTCACCCCGAGTTTTACAAACGTTGAAATACGAAATATTTTGAGCAATAGCCGATGCAATGTAAATGTGATTTGAAAACGCCATGCCAGGATCAGGAGCCCGCTACCACAACATGTCGTCTAACTCTGAAATGACGGTTATGGACAATTCCTAATTTTCTCTGGATTGACTACTAGGAGTATGCCTATTAAGATTAAAGGCAATGGCGAACAGAAGGCATGGGATTTCTTGGTCACTGTCTGGTAAAGTTGACGTCTATCGAGAAAAAGTGGATCCGTTCATGTCTGTTTGTGGCGTGAGAAAGGAGAAGATTCAAGGTATTTACCAAAGTAAAGGAATGGCCTGTTCGGTCTACGTCAAAAAAGATGACAAGGATGTAGCGCATTTTGTGACTTGGTCTGGTTTAACTAAACACTTAAACAAAGGAACTCAAATGAATCACTATTCAAAGAAACGCTTTGGAAAACACTCGGCTTCGATCGATTCGGAATCAACCGTTGAGACGTTTGGCCATTTCTCGTTTTTTCCAGCGGGTTCTATTTTTGCCTCACTCTCCTCGAAGAAGTTCCGAATTATTACTTTTAGACCTTTACAACAACAAGAATTTACCACGGACTTGGAGGCTTATTGCTTTTTTGGGCCTGAGAAACTTAAACTGAAATTAAAGTTTGAAAGAGACACTCAAACCCATAAACTACTGACAAGTGACACAAGTGGAACGGACAGGAAGCTGGAGTGGTCTTCTGTGCTTGGAGCTCCAATCATTGTCAAAAACAAAGATATCTCAGCCCGCAAAAGTAGCCGATGGTCTGTTGTGGGAGTAGTGGGACTGAGCCGTAGGGAACGAGAACTTTGTCCGCATTTTGTTGAGAATAAAATATTTGAGCAAGATGCAAGTGGTCTTCCCTTTAATGATGAGTTACTTGAAGTAGGTGCTTCAGCTCACACGAGCCAATCCCAGCGTAATGCAAGTCATCCCACTGATGAGTTACATGAAGTAGGTGCTTCAGCTCACATGAACCAATCGCAGCATAATGCAAGTCATCCCACTGATGAGTTACATGAAGTAGGTGCTTCAGCACACATGAGCCAATCACAGCATAATGCTAGGCATCCCACTGATGAGTTACATGAAGTAGGTGCTTCAGCTCACATGAGCCAATCGCAGCATAATGCTAGGCATCCCACTGATGTGTTACATGAAGTAGGTGCTTCAGCTCACATGAGCCAATCACAGCATAATGCTAGGCATCCCACTGATGTGTTACATGAAGTAGGTGCTTCAGCTCACATGAGCCAATCGCAGCATAATGCTAGGCATCCCACTGATGTGTTACATGAAGTAGGTGCTTCAGCTAACATGAGCCAATCACAGCATAATGCTAGGCATCCCACTGATGAGTTACATGAGGTAGGTGCTTCAGCCCACGTGAGCCAATCCCAGCATAATGCAAGTCGTCTCACTGATAAGTTACATGAAGTAGGTGCTTCAGTTAAGCAGAGGAAAACTGGAAGCCCATCACAACAAGAATTACTTAAATTGTCTGGAAAAATTGCAGCTAAATGGAAGGTTCTTGCTCGAGTTTTAGGCGTTGATGAAGACAGTATCGATGTTATAGAACACGACTACAATACCGTTGTTGAAAGATGCTATCAGTCGCTGTTGATATGGAAACGGGATCAAGGTGTTGAAGATAATAATTACTACAAAGTGTTAGAAACTGGACTATGTGATTCTCTCGTAGGGCGAAGGGATTTGGCAGAAGAGTTTTGTTATTATTAAACAGCGTGGCCATGGGCCGAGCGCGGTTCTTGCTCTGCAATCGGTTTATTTATTTATTTATTTATTTATTTTTGGCGTTTTGTCGGAGAGCTGAACCAGACTTCCACTCGGCCACATAGTCAGTGGGACTTCCAGTCGCGCAACTTAGGATGTTTATTCGCCAAAAAGCTGTTAAAACGTTAATGTACTTAAAATTTTATGAATATAGTCCGCTTTTTATTTACAACAAAATATCTATATTTTTGTGTCTTATTGAAACATGTAATCGTGACTTTTAAGAAAGAAAGCTCAGACTATTACGTCATCGGAGATTTCACAACGGCTCACGGCGACTGATTTTGACAACGGCTATAAGTAATGGTGCAATAACTTTGTGTGCAGTCGTTGTTGCCAGTTTGTTGTGCTACAGATTGATCAAGTGATTTTGGTTCTATAGTCATCAGTGAATCAACAAGGACTTCTTTGGAATGTGTACTACGTTGCGATTATAGTGGTAAGAAAACAGATAAAATTTAGTTTTGTTGGTGAGCAGTCCCAAATTTCTATTCGGTCATATAGTCAGTGGCACTTCGAATCACGCAGCTTATGATGTTTACTGATATTCGCCAAAAGCTGTTAAAACGTTAATGTACTTAAAATTTTATGAATATTCCACTCTATTTAGTACAAAATATATTGCCTTTTTGTGTTATTTAAGCGATTGATTCGAAGCGAGTATTGAATACATAAAAGGTCATTATGTCATCCATGGAACGTGTCGACGTTTCAACTTTCATTGGTAGAAAAATAACCACCGTACTAAACATAGCAGTGGATAACGCAATTCTTAAATTAAGTGACGCGTGTGACTGCTTTGCTAGGCCTTTACTCGTGTAAAAAAACAATTAAATTTAATCGCGACTTTTAGGAAAGAAAGCTGAAAGTTGTTAAAAGTGTTATTATCGTATCGTTCATACCCATAGATATCCTGATGACAGTTCCAGATAAATTAAGACCATTACGTCATCGGAGATTCCTCTGAGATTAAGTGATAGTGCAATAAGTTCGTGTGCAGTCGTTGTTGTCAGTTGTTGTGCTACAGATTGATAAGGTGATTTTGTGTCTATAGTCATAGTGAATCAACAAAGACTGCCTTGGAATGTGTACTACGTTGGGACTATATATAGTGGTAAGAAAACAGATAAATTTTTAAAGCGCGGTTTTAAGATCTGAAAGATCTTCTTGTTATCATAATGTTTAATGTTATTAATATCCTAATTTTGTCATGAATATTTATTAGTCATCATTAAAGATCCGTAGCCATGTTCTTTTTAAAACTACAGCGTTGAAAAGTGAAGTAAACGCGAGTTTGTTTCGCTTTCAAAAAGCGAAAGCATCGCTTGCGCGCGTCGTAGCTAATGAAGAACTTTCGAATGAGTTCTGATTGGCTTAGAGTGGCTTTGTTTCTAAGCGAAATTTCACGCTCTATTGGCTCGTTCGGCGTGGTATGCAAAATGAACAAGCTACATAACGTCACGAATAGGGCATTTGCATGATGACGCCATTTGACTACAAGTACCAGAATCCTTCAGGTTTTGCTTGTCTCATGCTAATCAGAGCTATTGTTAATTTTACCCGAAAGGGAATACAGAAGTTCAATAAGAAAAGAAAAACAAGTTGAATTATGGTATCTGTAGTCAAATGACCACATTTCTCAAAATCGTGGGAGAGGCTTTGGTCTCGGGACCACTCCTGTCCGAAAACCGGGGTTGGGGGTAAACAAGGGCATGCTCCCCGTAAAAACTATGCGCTCCAATAAAACCCCCATGATGACAGCAGGAAGACATGGGTACCAGCCCGCCCAAAGGCTGGGGTGGGCCGCACTTGCCTACCACAAACAGAAAGGTGCAACGCCTGACCTTGGGCCACGCAAGCACTGCTTGCAGAATGATGGGAAGACTGATGAGCGGCTTGGGGCGATGGTGGGGACTTGGAATGTAGGGCGTATAAGTGGGAGAGGTGTGTGAGGAACTCAGGAAGAGTAGGATGGATGTGTGTTGTCTGCAGGAAGTGAGGTGGAGAGGACAAGGAGCGCGGTTTATGGGTGTGAAGGGTAGGAGATAGAAGTTGCGGTGGTCTGGGAATAGTGATGGTACTGGAGGTGTGGGAGTTTTGGTGAAGAAGAAGCTGTGTGAGAAGGTTGTGGAGGTGCGAAGGAAGAGCCACAGAGTGATGACGGTAGTGATGGCACTTGAGGAAGAAGTGGTGAGAATTACATGTGTGTATGGTCCGCAAAGTGGGAGAACGGGTGCAGAGAAAGAGCGTTTTTATGATGATTTGAGGAGTGAGTGGGATCTGCACAACATGGGTGAGCTAGTATTGGGTATGGGTGACTTTAATGGACATGTTGGGAAACGGATTGAGGGTTTTGAGGGTGTGTATGGAGGAAATGGAGTTGGGGAGAGAAATTTGGAAGGAAAGATGTTAGAGTTTATGATGAAAAAGAGTTGTGTGTGGCAAACACATGGTTTAGAAAAGGGGAGAAGAGGAAAGTGACGTACAGCGCAGGGGAAAATGAGACGGAGATTGACTTTGTACTGGAGGAAGGGGGAAATAGAAAGTATCTGAGAGATGCGAAGGTCATCACAGGTGAGCTTCAGCACAGGTTGGTGGTCACGGATCTGGTTAAGAAGAAGGTGGTGAGAAAGAAAGTTATTGAAAGAAGGAAGGTTTGGAAGGTGAAGGAAGACGATACAAGGGCAAGATTTGAAGGAAGGTAGGAGACCTGGTAAGCGCTGATGCACCGAACTTGTGGAAATGTTTTAAGGAAAGGGTGTTAAAGGCATGTGATGAAGTATGTGGGAAGAAGAAAGGGAGGAGAGATCAAGGGGACAAATGGTGGTGGAACGAGGACGTGAATGCAGCGATAGTATGAAAGAAGGATACGCATAAGGAGATGTGTAAAAGGGGAAATGAGGCGAACAAGGCCAGATACAAGAACATGAAGAATCGAGCAAAGAAGGTGGTTACAAAAAAAATGAAGGAGACGGCTGAGCGGGAGCTGAGAGGGCTGAGTGAGAATCCAGACAAGGTGTTTAAGCTTGTGAAGTCAATGAAAAAGGACGGGAAAGATGTTGAGGGAGGAAGATGCATGAGAGGAAGCGACGGTAGACTGAGTTTTAGTGAGAAGTCCAGTGCATTCTCGATTCAGCCAACTGGTCGGTGGTATTCTTTTATCTGTTTCCTATCAAACTTCATCTGTAAACGTTTCTCAATAACTAATATAAAATATATATATATATATTTTTTTTTTTCT
>BLFP01003419.1:303640-307332 GCA_014634505.1 Montipora efflorescens | reverse complement strand
CACCGAAATTTCCGGAAATTTTTTGTAAATGGAAAACACCCCAGGTTTCTGAAATAAGCTCTTACTCTGGAAGTCAATCAAAATAAGTTGGTTTGCATGGAAGTGGGGTTTTTAACGGTCTGTACCAGAGGTTATTCTCGTAGTCACTAAAACATGGAACGACATAAAACTACCTAAAACCACCTAAAACCACCTACAATCACCTACAACCATCTACAACCATCTACAACCACCTACAACCACTTCAAAAAAATTTACAACCATACACAACCACCTACAACCACCTCGAAAAAATCCACAACCACTCTCAAAGAATCGAATACCATCTTAAGCAAGCCATAATTGTATAAAATAAGCAAGACGACAATATGTGGTTACCATTTAGCATAAAGGTAAGTGATTTTCCGAATTTGTTAAAAGCCAACCGGATGAGAATGGCGCTTTACCCTGCATTCCATCCTGTAAACCGCGCTAAAATCATGAGAAAGGGCCTGGAAACGAAACAATACTCACGAATTTCCCGAATTCCGGGAAATGCCAGCACTCTATTTATCGGAATTTGGGAGGAGCGTTGCGTGACGAGACTGAAAACGGCTGCGAGGGAGACTACCTATTAATTGTCTACAAGAGGTTTCAGAGGACCACGTGATATGAACAAGTGACATTCCTATTCGAATCAAGTGATCGGGTTGTTAACGCCTTGTCGGCGATCTCCTGGATTCTGAATACGCTAAAACACGCTTGTGACTTCGATTCACCCTTCATAACCGAAACCAATAGCCATGGGAAATGTGGTAAGTACTCCTCAATTTCTCGGCGTAGAACTTCTTATGTATGGAATCATTCATGTAGTCGCCATTAAACGGCACGGTCCGGTAATGCAGTTCAATGGGCGTCAAATTTGCAGTTTCCTAGATTTCTGTGTAAGGTTCGCTAGAGTTGTTGGCACAAGGTTCAAGGTAGGAAGAAAAATATAATCAATATTCGGAAGCACACGCTAAATTCTTTTGAATCTCTCTCTCGCTATAGCGTTGGAATATTGCCAGAGCCTAAAAGTGCTTGTATAACTACGATAGTCTTAAAATCACTAAAACACTAAAACATGGACACTTGTGACTTCGACTTCATTTTTTATATTAAACCAAAGGCAATAGCCATGGGAAATGAGGTAAGCGCTCCGTAGTTTGTCGTCGTGGAACTCGGCCTTAATACGTATAGAATCATTCATGACCGAAGATGCTAAAAACCGCAAGGTCTCGGTAATGCAGTTCAATGGCCGTCAAATTTGCGGTTTACTCGATTTTCTGGGCACGGTTTGTTACAGTAGTGAGTCCGAGCTTCAAAATAGTTTTCAAAGCAGGAGAGAAAATATATTGTTTGCAGAATCACACGCTACGTCCTGTTCAAATCCCCCACGCTCTTAGACTGCTGTATCAGGGGCATCATAGTTGGAAATTATCTCCGTTGCAAGATCCCAAAAGTGCGAAACTTTGTACCTGTATAACCAGGATAGTCTTAAAACCGGGTCATAAAAAAGGAACTATGGAAAGCGAAAAGCGAAAGTAGTTGTCAAAAGGTAATGGTATGCGTCTTGGTTAAGAGTCACCTATTTCGCGGAAAAAGGTATCGCCGGCATGATAGTATATTTTTGGAAAAAAGATCCTGGGCATTCTAACGTTAACGTAGCAAGAGCCCAAAAGCGAAATTTGTACTTAAATAACTTGAGTACCGTAGTCATAAAAACCGCGGTCAAAAAATGAAATTCTTCTCTGAAGACACAAAGAGAGAGTGCTTGTTGAAAGATAATAATGACGTCCGTCTTGCTGAAGGGTCACGAGTTTCCGTGAAAAAAGCTGTCGCATGTCAATATTCATTTTGGAATAAAATGATCACAACAAAATACTAATGTACCTTAGGTAAAAGATGAAAGGATAAAGCTAGCAATTTCCGTGGACATTGCATAGCTTTGATTACAGCACTGAATTGTATTCTGTGCTCAAGAATGTTACTAGGAAATATGGACAACACTGAACTTGAAAAAATACGCCAAATATAGCGGTACGTTAGGAAGTATTACATCCGGCAGTCCTCTTGGCTTCCTTTTGAAAATGTACTTTTATCTCATTTGTTCATTTTTCTTGGATATTTTAGATATTTGCGTTATTGAACCTTGAATAGAGCATGTATTTGATGAGTTATGTTGCGTTATCGCTGCGAAAATTTGGCATGACTTCTGGTGTTACATAGTCCCAGTTTCCCTGAAAGCTTTGTGAGTGTAGGTGAAAACCTCCCATACGTAACATCCATTTCCAAACCTGTCGGTGAAATAGCCCTGTAATGCCCTCTATAGCTTCTTATAGCTCTGTATAGCTCTGTATAGCCCTGTATTGCCCGGTATAGACTTGCATTGCCCAGTATGGTCCGGTACAGCCCCTTAGAAAGATGTACATGTAGAGACTTTTATACCCTGGGACACAGGACCGGAGGCTAACTAGATAACCTCGCAGTATTTTTTAGCCTTCATACACTAACGTTTACTATAGACACCTTGTAATGTTATATATTCTTATATTTAGTTTGTTATGTATTTTTTGATTTGATGATAAAAATTACGGGCAGAAACATACTTATTAAAGACAACGTTTCGGTGTCCTCATGACACCATCATCAGGTCAAATATAATATTTTACAGATAACTCGAATATTAAAGTTCAAGATTAAGTTCAAAGCCCCTAGAGGCTAGGTGAAAAGTTTTGCCTTTATCGAGTCACTTTGGATATTCAGACATGGTTTGTGCTCGCGAATAAGGAACATTTCATACACAAGACAATCAAATTTGCATGAGCATTTCTTAAGAATGCGAAACATGTCAGATGTTATTGTTCTTGATTGATGTTGACTTTGGCTGTGACTGAATATTGAACCAGATCTTTTATGCTCATCGATCCGTTGGTAGAGATGTCGACGCGTGTAACCAACATAGCTGGCATCACACCAGCCACATTCAAATTTGTAAACTACTGATTGTTCGTTGATCAACGCGGGCTTGATTTCTTTGTGTTTGAGATCTTCTCCAACTTTTCGAGAAATAAAGACTGGGCATAAGTCGATGTTTAACAGCTTGCCAAGATCTTTCAACTGCTTGCGCACAGAGTCAGCTGATTTTTATTCCTTGAACGGTAGAACAATTCGTACTGATTGCGGGTCAGGTGTAGATTTGCGTGGAGGTGCTGGTGTTTGTTTGGATGTGATAAAGTTGGAGATCATAGAGTGAACAAGATGTTCAGGATATGCCAACTGTAGGAATAAGGTCTTGAGGCGGCTACACTCTTCATGAAATAATGACCAGTTAGATGATAGCTTGAAAGCTCGGTCTAGCATGGTAATAATTAAGGATTTCTTATAACGATTATCAACGTGACTAAGTGCTATGCCGAGCATGTGAGTGCAAATTATAAAGTTGACTGTGATCATTGACGATGGGTGTGTCTGTAGTCTCTACTGCTGCATCCGAGCGTCAACTTGTCTGCTTACCTTTAGTACAAATGCTTTTCCAATGAACTTTGAAACCTTTCGAGCTTGCTGTCCGCAGGAGGTATGCATTCTCTCAGATATAGCTTGTCCGGAAGTTTTAAGTTTCCAAAATGTTTTCAGGTAGCGCGAGTCATATTTTGTCTTTTCTGATGCCTTCC
>BLFP01003419.1:271140-301140 GCA_014634505.1 Montipora efflorescens | reverse complement strand
AGCCGGAGGAGCCACCACAGGGACTACCGCTGCCGGAACTGGATCCTGTGGAAACTGTACTTGTCCGTCGGCCATGATTCACGTGGGTCGAAAAATAAATAAAAGTTCCTCCGGACCAGTGAGCAAGAAGGGTGGGCACTTCAACCAAAGCGTATTTGTAGCTATCCTGTAGTGTCATGCACGTGTTTTATGCACGCCTAGCCAATAAGATGCTGGTATTCCGTGTTATTTCATTTTCGTATATCATTAGGCGTGTTATGAATAGTTCAAACAATTTGCATTGTAAACATTGTTTGTTTTAGTGGAGGTTCCCTTCAAGTAGCCAATAGGGACCTTAAGATCTACGACGGCGACCTCAACGAAAATGCCACCTCAAAATATCTGTTTGCTTTATCATAATTCTCTCGCAGTTATTCTATCTCGTTATCTTCTTACAATTTGGGCGAAGTATCCTAAAAATAAATTGTTACGAGCACTTACAAAGTGAAAATAGAGAATGAAAGATTCTCTGTTGCATGCTCACGTTGTCGTCAAAACTTCAAATTTGGTAATTTCATGTCGTCCTTATGCAGAGAACCGCACGAATACGTGCTAAAATCCGTGCTGCACGTGCAGTACGGTTATTTATTATATACATACTGAGATCATTACCCACTGAAAAGGCGCAAAATAAATTCGGTTCTCAAGCTGGTCTAAGACGGAACCCAACAGCCAATCAAATGGCGCGTATCGCTTTTTCCATGTTTGAGGAAAACGATACGTCCAATCAGGTGCCGCATATCATGTTTTTTGACGTGTGAGCCGTTACAAGGTGATTTTCATTCAGCTGGCAGGCGGCAGTGTTTTGCTTGTTTGAGAAATTTTAGGCCTTCGCCAGTGTCGAAGCTTAAAAACATGAACGAGAAAAGGTTTGTTGATCACGATACTTCGGTCGAGGATTACGTGGAAAGTCTCGAAAACAAGAACACGAAAGAGAAAACGAAACAAGATGTGAAATTTCTGGAAACGTTTGAGAAACGAAAAGAGCGACGGTCGAGAAGTGCAAAACATAAAGGCCGCGGAATTAAACAAGCACCTTTCGACTTTTCGGATTATGAGCCTTCAAGTTTAAGGTGCCTTGTTTCAAGTATTGAGGGACATTTGAAATAATATTTTAAAATTCTTTGCTTGCTTTAATGTCAAATTTCCGGCACAAATTTAAGCCTATGTTGTAATCTTTACTGGGTTGCCAGTATGGCAATCCCAGTCGGGAAGTGGGTGGGATTTGTTTGTTACTGGGTTGCCAGTATGTCGGATTTGTTTGTTTTCTTTTTTTTTCCGTGTCGGTAAAAGTCTTGCCTGTCACTCCCCTGCTATTAAAGTGCTATCTTTGTGCATAGAGCCTTCTGCTCGTATTTTCTTAAGATAGAAAGGGTAGTGGACCGAAATGCGTAGATTTCTCTGGTGGACACAGTAGAATGATAAACTTAACCGGCAATGGCGTCGAAAGTCATGTAACGCGAATGGCGTTTTAGTGGATCTTTGAACAAAATATACCCTTATGAAGCTCAATAATGGCAAGTCATTTGGATATGAACAAGACAGGCGGTGGAATCTTAAAAGCGACGAGTAATTGACTTCGACAACAATCTGTCGCCCGTCGAGCCGAAATCAAAGTGAGCTGCATTTCTAAGATTTTGCCAAGTGTACTGTTATGTAGAACACTGAAACTAAATGGAAAATTCTCTGGGAACTTATGGGTTCAACAAAGACAGAGAACGAATCGAACACCTTCAGTGGATCTGTGATCAACTCTGCACAGTCTTCAGGTAAAAAAAACAATATTGGAAATGTGACAGCCAAGAATTATTTGAAAGAAAGCTTGTCGTCTATTTTGTGCTTCATTATTCAAGGAAAAGGTTCTTCATGGAAATTTTAGTTTGTTGTAATATTGCGCATATTATTTGACACGATTGAGTTCTTTCTCTTCACGCACGTAATGAAATAGGAAGGGGTTTTTGCCTCTAATAGCAAATATGTTGTTTGTTTCAGAAAATTTTTCGCTGGAAAAGGTGGCCGTTATGAATTCATCATGTTTCATGATATGCGAGCTTAACTGGATAGTTTTTATAGCAATAGTAAAGCATTTTCTTGTCAAAATGAGGTTAGCGTCTTTCTGGTGTGTTCTGAATGAAATCGTGAGTTTGCCGTCTGCCGCGTAACCTTGATTTCCACTGTCAAAATTACCTCCAGAACCTACTGTTTGCGTAGAAAAAGCTTTTAGAATGATGTTCTTGTTTTGCATAAAGCAAGCTAACAAAATCTCTACCTTGCTGAGTTCGCCTTTGTTAGCGTTAATAGTATTTTGGTTCCGATGCTTCTGTTTTAGGGGTATATTGTTTTGGTCTCCCATCCAGACACTAACCCCGCCGGACAGGGATAACTTCAGTGATTACAAAGTTGTCAGATGCTCGTAGGGCACGTTTAAACTTGTGGTGAAAAGAAGTTGTGAGGGAACTTGAAAATTATCAACATGTTAGCCCAGAAGCCAATGTTTGTCGCTTCTCTTTTATTTGTTATTCTTCAGAGACTGGAATGCTGTAGTTCAATACCACACAATTCAGTGCCTTCTGATTTTCTGTGACACGTACCACAGGCAACCCAGTGTATGCTTAACGGAAGCATCTCGTTGCATGAGTTTTTGACTTGAAGTCGTGTAACAGAGTTTTTTTCTTGGTTTGTCATTAAAGACGATAAACAAGATTTTAAATCTCAGTATGTATATAATAAACACAATACCACATTTAAAGTGCTTTGTACAGTATTTACGCACTCGTTGTTTTTGTATCAGGAATTACACTCGTTCGCTGCGCTCACTCGTTCGATTTCTGATATGTCAACAACTCGTGCGTAAATACCGTACGCCCGCACTTTCCATGAAGTATTCTCTATTTATGCTCTTTTAACCAATGATAGCATTGTTTTGCGCCGTTGTTGTTGCCGTCGCCGTCGTAAAATCTTAAGTTCCCGAATATATATTTTTTGATGCATCCTATCTCTGCCCAGCTCTCTTGCCTTCCTTGTTTTTTCGACGGCACCTACGTCTTAAAGGAACAAATAATTCCCCCCTACCCCTACATAACTTTTGAACACTCCCTAACGGTTGTCGCGAATTAAACTGTGAGTCTCTTAAAAATGAGAAAGATTCTTTACGCTTCCATTGCAGTTTAGCGATCTTTCCGAAGTTTACAAGGCTGTCCTGGAGATAGCAATGGCACGGTCTCCTTTTCCCATGGATGACGAAATGATGGACGAGCTTAATATGGCCATTCTGAAAGAACTTGACAGACTTGCTGAGGAGCATAATCTCCCCAGGGACGATGAATATGAATCCAAAGTAGCCGCCATCTTCTTAGCCGCACAGAGAGAAAATAGGAGTCGAAAATTTGCCTTCCACGCTTCAAGTGATAAGGGAAGGTACTCAAATTTCGGATTTACTTTTGACTCTTTTGACATCCTTAACGATGAGGACCAGCTCAAGAGTCAAACGAGATCAATCCTACGTAGTGGTGTTGGTAAGTTTGGAGATGAAAACAACAAATTTTGCCTCAGTGCTTATGGATATTTCCAAGGGGCGGCTGATGCAGTCGATAAAGTAGAACATTATCTTCAACCCAAGGAACTCATCAAAATTGGAATTTTTCGCGATTCAAAATACCTATGGCCTGATGACTGCACCACAAAGATTCCATCAGGAAAAGAGGCTCTGCATGAGCACAAACTAGACATTGGTTCATATCTTGTAATTGAGTACATCAAAACTACCCTGTACTTTCACAACCCTACCTCAGTTGTTTGCGTAGATGATGCTTGGACTTTAGAAAGATTTGACTTTCAATTCAAGTTGAAAGATGACCCCGAGGTTATCAACCTCGTCCCCAGGGTCTTTCGTCCTTCCTTCCTAAGAGCGTTGCAAGGAAGGGAAGAAGAGGGACCCTGGGGACGAGGTCGCAAGGTTATCACTGGAAACTTTCCCTATGTGGCTTCAGCTAAGGTCAAAGCTGTCTTCAAGGCTGAATTTGATTTCGAAGTCAGAAAGAGTTACAAAGTAGATCCCTGGGCCAAGGTGCTCTCATTAGGGCTGAATTGCCTTTTGGACGAGACCAAGACAGAAACTCATAGTGGTCCTCAGTTCTCAGTTGAGGTCATTGCAAAGCCTCAGTGGTTTGAAGTAAGAGAGAAGCCCAACATCAAAGTTTCAAAAGAGGATGCTGAGAGGTTTCTTCAGAAAGCAGCCAGGAGGGAACAAATTCTTGAGGCGCTGGGTTGTAAAAGTGAACTTCTTTCCCTTGATGGCCAATCGGACAACTTGGGGAGTGACCTTACGCCACAGGAAGGTGACGTCCAGTGTGCCATCGAGACTAGAGCAATGACAAATGCAGTCGTAGAAAATTGGAAGATCCCAGTGAAGGAGTTCAACAGAACTGTGCAGCAGGGAGAAGGAGCAGTCTCTCACTTTACAGAAACGTATGGCAATGTTAAAGCAACTGTTAACGAACTGGAGATGTCAGTGGCTCAAACGACAGAAGTTGTACAGAACCTGGAAAGGTCAGTTCGGCATCGGGAAGCATCCGTTCAACATTTCCAAACATCAAATGAGGAGATACTACGATTAGTAGGTAAAAGCAGAAATGAAATTTGCAGAAATGCCAAAGATTTTTCTTCCATGAAAGTTGATGCCATACAGAAAGCACAACAGGGTTATGCATCTGATTTGAATAACCTTGGAGGGCCTATCTTCGAGGGTCTTACTGATGCTAAAGTCCAGAATGAGTTTATCCTCCAAGGGGAACCTGCACCAAAAAGTATCGTTGGAGATGGAGTGGGTTCATTTCAATACAACGGAAAAACAGTCCAAATTCCTGAACATGTTGACAGAGTTTACATCACTAAAGATGGCCAGATTCATGCCCACCAGTACAAATATTCTACGGACGAGGGTGGCTTGGAGCACCTCACGAAGAAGCACTTTGAAAAATGGGGGCAGAAATCACCAGACTTACCTCCGCAAGCTCCCAACGAATTACGTTTTGACAATGTAGAGCTAATTGGACCCGATGGTGTTGCTCATGGGCAAACTGTAAATGCAAGAATTAGAGATGCAAAGACTGGAACATTGTCTGCAAAGCCATTTAAAGTTACTTCTGACATGAACGTTGGCGGAAAGAAACTGAAGTCTCCCAGTGTAACAGAAGTGGAATACTTTGTGGACAAAAACTTTGACAAGCTGAAGGATGTTGCTGTATCCTCAGATAACAGGAATGCGTTGTTAAAGAACCTGAATGAAGTACGCACCGAAGTGAATAGGTATGAAAAAAAATTGGAGAAAATGTCTAAACATGCTCAGTCAGCGAAAAACCCTGATGTACTCCAAGAGAAGATGAACCAGGTGAAAAAGAAGCTTGAAATAGCAAAGCACGAGTTGGATACAGCCGGGCGGGACCTGCAATCTGTTGACCAGCAGGTTCAGTCGAAGTCTAAAGGAGCAGTCTCTAAGGACCTAGACAAGGCTGTGAGACAGAAACAAGCTGACCAGCAACTCTTACAGGATGCCAATACCAGACACACTAGTGGTCAACGGCAACTTGAAGAAAGCCAAAGACGGCTTGGATTAGAGAAGGAACAGCTGGACCAAGCTAATACAAATCTTAGAGAAAACAAAGCACAGCTTGAGAAAGCGAGAGCAAAGCAAATTAAAAGAGAGATTTGTCTGCAAGTTGGAGTGGCTGCTGCCATTGATGGAGTCACTACTATGCTCATATCTCTGGGTGATGAAATCTCAAAGTACAGGCAAGGCAAGATCGGTCTAGATGAACTATTTGTCAATGTAGCAGTCACTACCTCAAAGGCAACTGCCAGAGGAGCCCTTATGGGAGGAAGCTTGAGTTTAACCTTCCTGGGTCTTCAGCGAATGGCTGCATCCCAGACTACTATGATTGCAACAACTGGCTCTGTGTTGAGCAAGGCCCTGGGGCCAGGACTCTTAGCAGCTGGAATCTCATACCAAAGCATTAACATCATGAAGGGCTACGCTCATGGCAACATTACCAAAGGTGAAATGGGAAGGCAGATGTGTAGACTGGCCGCTACTACTGGGCTTTCCATAGGTGGGGCATATCTAGCTCCCTTGCTGGTTGCTGGTCCATGGGCTATTGTTTTGGGAGCTGGGATCTGCATTGCTGTGGCGGTGGGAGACCACTACTTGGGCAACAAGTTTTTTGGACTCTTTATCAAGGATGATCCTAAAGAAGTTACCTCCATCCTCGAGAAAGAACTGAAGCAACTTGACAAAGAAGTAGAGGAAAGGGCTTACAACATGTTCAACCTGGAAAAGAACTGCTCCAATGAGGAACTGAAGGACGCTTACAGAGCTGCAATTCTCAAGTACCATCCAGATAAATGCCCTGAAAAAGATGCTGAAGTGAAATTCACGGCCATTTTTGCTGCGTACGCTTTTCTTAAGGATAAAAGGAACATGAAGTGACAATTAGATAATGTTGACAAGTTTCTACTGTTCGGCAACAATGCTCTGCTTTTGGTTTACAACTGATCATGAATTTGTTTGAATTTTAATGAATCCCTCAAAAATGAAAAAGTTTGAAAGTGTGCTTTGAAAATTGGCTTGTAATTTTGGAATCAATGTAATTATCGTGATTTGAATCAAGTCAATCCAGGTGATTTAGAGTTAGGGGGACTAACTTAACTACAGTTTTTGTGGGTAGCCGCTGCGCATGCGCGGCTAACCACAATGTGAAAGCTAAAAAGTTGTCCGTGGCTGATGGTCGGTGTCTCACTCCCCTACTTGCCCGCATGACTTTTGCACAGCAAGAGTCCACAGCTGATATTCGACAAAAATCTGATGTAAACATGTGACGATGTATTCGCCACTTTACCTTTCAGGTCACAGTCCCGTTTGAAACCAGCTATTTCTCACGCTGAGTTGTAGGTGAAAATAATTCGGAAATCAACAATCGACCACAACGAGTTAATTTAAGACCTTTGAAATTACAAAATGACGTGAAAGAACACGGAAAACTGTCAAGTCTGATAATAGCGATATTTCTTGTTTACAAAAATGAACGTCACATTTCTTTTGATATTGAAATTTGCCAACCACGGAACAAAAGAACTTATTATAATTGCATAGGTGATTATTGAAAATTCTCTGCGCTGATTGGCTGCCGATGAGGTGACTACCACGTGATAATCACAAAATGGCCCCAAGCCTTTTTATCGAGGTGACAAACGAAGAAATTAATTGTTTTAAAGAAAAGGCATATATTTTTCAAAGAATCACCTATGTAATTGTACTAAAACAATGATTGTTTCAACAGCGAATTACTTCTATATTAATAACAATGGATGACGTAACGAGAAATATCGCTATAAACTAAAGACCGATGGATTGGTAAACGTTTTGTAAGTTTTTGAGTTGTAATGTGAAGTTATACTTTGTGTGGTTTACGCAGTATCTGGTATAACGCAAGGTGAAATATATAGGCCAATTTCGATCTGATTACTTTGAACTTTACTGCCACGTTTGGGTAAAGAGAAAGCTAAAAATTATTTCTGCATTGCTCATCCTCGATGTCAATTCTTGCTTTTCAGTTCCTACCCTCGCAATGAACTTTGAATCATATTTTATTATATAGAAATAGGCATATTGTGGAGGACGCAATTACTTGAGTCAAGATGAGTTGATTTATCGCAACGAACAATTTCGCTTTGATGAACCACACAATGTTTTTGAAGTTCATTTTTGAATGACGATAATACATGTTTTGGATGAGACATCATCCATCGTCAGTTGTACAGTGAGAAATAAAATGAAAATATGCAATAAATAGTATAACTAAGTGAGATACTAACGAGAATAATTAAGGATGAAGGCGCGAACCAAAAGTGTAAAACTATTTAAGCTAAGAAAGGAGACTAATTAGTATGAAAGGGGTAAATTAACATGTTTGACCTGGGAATTTAAAGACGGCAGCTCCCAAAGGATGTGCATGGCTTCCTTGATTTTCAATTGAAAGCTTGTGTGTTAAAGAACTAAAAATTGCGAATTAATTTGTGTTTGTTTTGATTAGGTAACGATGCGTTTAAGTACTTTTGACGCGTGTCAAAGAAATATGTGTGATGATTTATTTGTCGTACCATTAAAATTAATTGTGCGTAACAAATGCTTCTGCAGCTTAAGTTAATTGTGCGTAACGAATGGTGCTGCAAGGCACAAAGCTATCGGTATGCTACTAAAGGACAACAACTAACGATTATACTTGATCTTGTGCTAAAAATATGAAACAGTATGTTAAGCGAGAGCTAATCCCTGTCCGTGGCAAAAAGTTCCCTTCTGCGAGTGGTGGAGAATTCGGGTAAGGACGTCACGCCTGCTGGAAATCTGAGTTAAAACGACAATGTCAACAACAGTTGACCTAAGTTTAGCGTTGCAGCCTTACTAAAGACTAGGAGTACAGCAGTTGCACGACAACACGCACTAGAAGAACTTGCCAACATAGTCCTTTTTGCTTCTCTACTTAATTAACCCAGATGGATTAATTCCAAATAAGAAATATATGCTAGTGTGTCCAGGTATGAATTAAATTGTTTACGAGGTCAGTATACGCACGAAAGTTTCCGTGAGAGACGTTGGAACGCCTTTGTAAGTAAAGTTAGTTGTGTTTTCTAGTACGTGCATTTTGCCTGGCAACAGTGTGGCCCCTTTGTTGAAGTGGTCACATCCGTCTCTTAACGTACTGTTTCATATTTTTAACACAACATCAAGTGTTTTCTGAATTATCAGCCACTCACTAAAAAAATATAAATATAACTTTACACTACTGGAAATGGCAAACACAATTGAACTCGAAATTCTTACGTCTCTAACATGTGGATGCAGAGTCCAGAATTTCAAAACAATCTTCTGAACAAAGGGAGCGACAAGTTTCAGAACTTCTCAGGTGTTTATTGTAAAACTATAACGGCAGAAAAGTTGAACATGCATGCTGTTAGTAGAATGATGAATAAATTGGATGTAAGCGAACTGTATTATACATTTGTAATATTCAATGAACGTAGTAAGTACTCTGAGAACTTAAAACTATTAATAGAGTTAGGCCCGTTCCAAACGCCGCTCCAGTCATGTGCCGAACATAACAAAATAAAGTTCGACTTAAGAGCGACTTCGGAGCAACGATTGATTCAAACGACGTACGACGTCCAGGTGTGGGTCGCACCAAACTAACGATCACGTAAGGGCTTGGGTAAGGGTATAAATTGCCTTAATTTATGCGTTTCGTTCGGCACATGACCAGAATGCCGTATGAATCAACCGTGGCTCCATGGTCGCATAATGCAACGGAACCCGTCTAACTGAACGTTGTTTGCCGCTCTAAACCTGACCTGCCGAACCAAATTGATTCAAACGCCGCTCTTCTGCCGTGCTTAACGCAACAGTTAGGTTCTGAGCATGACTGGAGCGGCGTTTGGAACGGGTCTTAATGACATGGTCACACAGGCTACTGCACAATCTGGCTTCTGGATCCAGCTAGATTCTGCGTTTAATGTTGTCTTGATGTTGCTAGATGAATTAATAGATAAACTGGAACGATACAAATGATATTGCTAGACTTATATATTTTAACATGGTAAATGCTCTGAGAATTTTGAGTTCAAGTGGTTAATGGCACAGTCACCCTGATTACTCTGGACGCCCGAGATCAAATTGCGAAACAAAACTGCCTCGGGGTCAAATACTTTCCATTCATTCCTTGCGGAAGTCCAAAGCCGCACCTACCCGATAGCAGTCAGCGTTGAGAGCATTCTCGTCCCCAGAGTCTCCCGTTTCTTTTGGTCGCGGTGTCTGTGAAACGGAAGACTCTGATCGCAGCCAATACCAGATATCCGAAAATCTCGGACATTCGCCAGTTCATGTGTTAATCCCAAGGGAGAGGAGAAAAGATTGGGCTACACAGTCGGGTCACCACTTTTATTTTGCACGTAAACTTGTACGTATTTATTGGCTTCTGATCTTTTTTTCACTAGTTAAGTTACACTTCAATGTGAAAACCGGCGCAAACAGCTGTTAACGTAACGTGATCATGTGACAGCATAAGAAAATCTTGGCGAAAAAGAGAGCTTGAAAGTCACGTTTGGAGATCGGATCTATCGGACGTAGGCAACATCAACGAAAAGTCAGAACAGCATAACAAAAGAAGAAATTTCAACCGTGACTCTACTTTTGCGCGTCTCTCAGGCGAGTAGACTTGGAATCCTACTTTGTTCTTTGAAGCAATGAAAGTTCCGCCTTAAAAGAAAAGAAAAAAAAAAGCCGTTAAGAATATGGAAATTAAACAAAAACCCGAGACATCTGTCTCACACTAAGGATATATGCTTTTAGATCGGAGGAGGAGGACGACGACGGACGGCGAGTACGAGTTTTCCGTTCTGAGCACGCGCACTTCGAAAAATGTCGGTCTCCAAACCTTATGCGCATGCTCAGTTCTGAAAACTCGTACTCGAAGTCGTCCTCGTCCTCTGATCTAATGGTCCCTAATTATTACATTTTTGATCTCCGATATTGCGTGTCTAGTTTTCTGATTGGTTCTCTCAGTCTCGGTTATCAGCTCATACACAGTATGGCCTAATATGGAAACTGATTGTGTCAAGTGTTGCCAAGCTAGAAACTGATTGGCTTTAATTTCCAAGTGTCCAAGCGTTCAGAATTGAATGAAACTTTCATTAAACAGTTATACTAGTCGCACTTGTTGGATATGAGACTGGTTATAGCCGACACACTCTCAATAATAGTTAAGAAATGGAAAAAACAAGAAAAACTTAAATTAAACGAGAAAAAAACGCCTCTAAAACCTCCGGGCACCCATGACTAGGGGTGTACACCTTCATTGCATTTATTGGTGCAATGCTCCAACTGTGTGGCTTCATAGCCCAGTTGGTAGAGCACTAAGAGCACTGCACCAGCAATAAGCATTATTATACATTGGTGTCACCAGCTCGATTTTGATTGGCTATAAGCACGCAGCTAATTCTTTCTTGCTCTGTTTCTCTTACGTCATACCCACAAACAATAGATTTTATATATGTAGAATTGACGTCATACCTACAGACAATAGTTTTATGCATGCAGAAGTGACGTCACCTAACACACTAACCAGCAGTTTTATCAGTTTTGTCATGGCGGAGCTCAGCTCAGGAATATGCATAATAAAACAATTATTGAATTCGGTTTTCGCATGTTAGCGATAATTATCAAGGCCTCAGTTTGTGTTATCCGCTTCAGCCTTCGGCTTCAGCAGATAACACAAACTTTGGCCTTGATAATTATCGCTAATCATCCAATAATTGTTAATTGCACAACCCGTTCGGGCCACCTGAATTTTTCAGGGGACTATAGAGCGTTTTCACATGACGTCACGGCGGCCATGTTGGTGTTCCAAAACGAAGAAATGGCGGCCATGATGGAGTACCAAACTAATCCTCCGGGAATTGAACTCTATTTTTATGCAAATACTTCCTTTTGTTTCAGTAATCCAAAATGGCTGCTGGTCACGTGAGTGAAAACACTCCATAAGACACAATTCCTTAAATTGTTCGGTTTAGTGCGAGGATCGCTTCTCTCATTCATGAGCACATACATCTAGGTTGCCATGATATTTATCCGAGCTCAAGTGGCTCATAAAACGTATGAAACTGATTCCACCAGTCATTTTGTACAATTGAAACAACTTCCAGTCGTTTTGTAGCTGAAGTAGTTCAGAATTTAATAAAAACGACTATTCTATTCGGGATTGTTGGTCAAGGTTGTGACCAAAATAGATTTGCCACAGTCAGGAGAGACACTTAATGACAAATACATAACCAAAAGGTTTAGGGCCAAACAAGGAGACAAAACCCAGTCGCTCTATGCACCCTAAGTGTATTTGCTAATTTGCACTACTTAAGCTTAAGCACTTTCATAGCAACGCTTCAATTTGTTTTAGTAAATCAACATGGCGGCTGATCACGTGAGTGAAAACGGTTCATCGCCAACCTTGTCCTCCACGCATGGGGGTCTATTTACTCGGGAGCTTTAGCAACGACGACGGGAACGGCAACGAGAACGTCATCTCAAAACATAAATTCTCAATGTTGTAATCACTTCAAGACTATTCCAAGCTTTTTAATATGACAAAGGTATGACAGTCCCTCAGGAATGAAAACGCCCTGAGCGGCGCTTAATTTACGGGAGAAAATGAAAATTTATCTCCCAAGTGTTGACGTCTTCCATAGAACCTCAAATTTGACTATTTCACGTTGTAGTTTGCTGACGACGGTAAAGAAATGGACAAAAATGAAAAACACATGCAGAGCGTGCAAAGCTATTGTTTTTGGTCACGAAATGTGCAAATTTGTGACGTTTTCGTTGCCGTCGCAGTTGTCGTTTGTAAAGCTCCCTACTACCTCGTATGCGACGCGTCCTCATGAAATAATTGACTAACATGATTTCCATAGACCTACCATCATTTTTTCACCTATTTCGGTCCTCCGTTAACACTACAGGTAGAGCAGCGCAGCGCAGCGCAATCGCAGTTTTCAAATGACTGTCGAAGGTAACTAGTGATTGGTTTAAAAATCTTGCGCCAGTTTATCATCCAAAGAGAAGGAAAACCAAAATCAATCCACACCGTGAGTTGCACGCGCGATTTTTCCCGCGCTTTGAGCATGTTACACGAATTTGGATTGGTTCATTGCGCTGCTTGCACCTATTGTGATTGGTCAAAGTAATAACTTTGATATTTGTCAGAAGCACATGACCTTGAAGCGTGTAACTTGCAAGTCTTTTCCTTGGAACAAAGATGGGGATTTTAGGACATCAATTTTATGCCCAAATATGGACAGTGAGTGAGTGAGCAAAGCTATTAGTCTCTCCCCTCGGGGCTTTTCAGGACTAATTTACAATGTTTTTCGGGGGACTTTAGCCAGACTGCTTATTACACAGTTTACAATTTTTATTTTAGGAAGTGAAAGATGCCCCCGTCCAGATAAGGTCAGACCACAAGACCGGGAACTACGTTCCCAACTCTTATCGAATAGTGAGTGGGTTCTTTAACGTCCCATACTATTTAATTTCCAAGAAGGGTTATGAGACGGGACCTCCGGTTTACAGTCCGTATCCGAGAAGACTTGAAAGTCTGACCATTTGCAGGTGTAATTACAAAGGCAGCACATTCTCCTCAGTTATTTTAAGACCCTGAGTGTTGGTCCGGCCGGAGTTGAACTTACTACCTCCCGCATGGCAGCCCGATGCTCAACCAACTGAGTCACCGGTGCGCGGTGTAAGATCGAAGCTACACTCCCGGGAAAATTAACGAGCTACGTAAATAAGGAAATTTTTTAACTCAAAAAACCCCAAACGCTTCAAAGTCATGAGCTTCTCATTTGTTGTACGGCAATCTACATGATTGAAAACCGCACTAAAAGGTGTTCACGTTTGATTAAACCTTACCTCATCACGCGTACGACCAACAACCCCCATGTAAATCATAACTAAAGTTTCCGGGAGAAGCACCTTGCTTACGTAATCGAAATACTGGCGACAAAAAACAGAAAGTCAAATCAAGGTTAATACGAGGGTAGGGTGCTTTTTTTCGTGCGTTCAAAAAATACTGGGTACAAGGAAGCAAAATGATGTAAAGTCCCGATAAATGATTTAGGGATCCGTTTTTGCGTACGTATGAGAAAATTTAGAATATAAACTAAATCAAATTGGCATGAACTTTCTAAACAAATTAAAATTGCGCAATTAATGGAGCGTTTTCACTCACGTGACAAGCAACCATGTCGGGTTATCGAAACAATAGAAAGTATTTGCGTGAAAATAGAGATTAATTCTCGGATTATTAGTTTGGTACACCATCATGGCCGCCATTTCTTTGTTATGGAACACCAACATATAGCCGCCACCACGTTATGTGAAAACGCTCTACACGACATGTCCAAGAGCTAAAGTTCTGACCCATTAATAAGGGTTAAGAAATTCGCAAGCTGGCGACCGTATGTAAAGAATAGGTTGTAAGTTATTTGGCGAGAGTGTAAATCAAACCAAACAACAGAAAATTCAAGCACATCAAATGGTTTTGGTGAGAGAGGAAAACCGGAGTGCCTGGAGAAAACCTTCCCAGAACAGAGTACAGAACCAACAAACTCAACCCACATGTGGCGTTGAAGTCCTGGAATCGAACCTGGGCGACGCCGGTGAAAGGCGACTGTACTCACCACAGCGCCAACCCTGTTGCCTTCCTCTTTCCAGTTTAATTCATGGCTCGAGTGCGAAAATAAACTGAACGGAAAGCCATATATATCAGTGCGTTAGTAAGAGGTGTGTACCTATCGAGGTTTTTTTATCGAGTTCCCTACTTGACTCATAAAAGTGGCAAAGGATAGTCAAACCTTTTAACTGAACTAAAATCAAACTAGCGCAATTTTGCGATCACTTATAGACCGTATTCATAAGTGGCGGCTATAAGAAATTATTCTTTTGTCTTTGTGAGAGCGAGTATGAAACCGCTGAGTGAGGAAGTAAAGTATCGCAGATGGAATGTGATTGGTCACATCTTGAGCCAAGACCCTAATAATGATTCTGACATTGCAAAGAACTGGGCCCCGGAAGGGAAAAGAAGGCGGGGAAGGCCGAAGACAACATGCCGACGAACAGTTGAAAAGGAACGTAAAGAGGCAGGGTGGAGATCATGGGAGGAAACGAGGATGATTGCAGCGGGCAAACAACAGTGGAAGACCTCTGTAAAGGCCCTATGTGCCACGAGGCACGAGGAGGATAGATAACAGGTAACGTTGTGCTAATCATCCTCACTAGCCTCGTTTTGGAGCAAAAATTGTTTTGAATTTTGCCTTTGCCACATCTTTACAGGAATAAAGTAAGGGTAAAGGTTAGCGTTATTTTTAGCTTAGGGTAAATGCAGCTGTTTATCCTTACTTGAGGAGCAACATTTGGCGACACTTTGTGACGTTAATTGACTGTATTCTGATCCACGAGTGATGTTGAAGTTGGGCAGCGGAGCAAGGGGACACTTCGTGACGCTTACTGAAGCCCCGTACTCCGGTTTTCCCCAATCCTCAAAAACTAACATGACTTGATTTGCGTTAATTGTTAATTTCAGTTTACAGTGTCCCCAACGGGCCATTTCCGAGTTGCTGTTTGTCTCGGTTTTGAAGTGAGTCTTGGTGCTCAACTGTCGTAAGGGAAATGAGTTTTATTTGCATACGAATACGCAACTCATTTCCATTTGAATGGTTGTGCACCAGGACTCGCTTTGAAACTGAGGCATGCAGCAACTCGGAAATGGGCTATTAGTGCTCCAGCGCTAATAGACTAGACACTTAATACCTTCCTTTCCTTTCCTTTTTATCCAATTAGGGGCATTTCCAGACATACCTGTTTGGCACTCACTAAGTAGAGAGTGAGTAGCAACGAAATGAAATTGCAGGACTCGAAAGAGAGTGCTGGTACGTCCGAGCTTAGACCGGCAAGGAAAAAGCCTTACAAAAATAACTCACCTTGCTGTGCTTGTAGCAAAACATGGACGTAAGGGCATCCATAATAGTGTCTCGCTGCTCCTCTGAGAATTGGCCAAACTGGACTTGGAATGCTAAATCGCCTTCGGGACAAGGGCAAAAAAAATTTGCTGAATTAAATATGTGGACATCAGGGACACGTGTGATGCTTAACAATTTGACAAAGTAGTTGTAGTTGTAGATTTGGTGCAAGAATTTGGAACAGTATTCCTCAAAGTATCCGAGTACTCCCTAAACATAAATTTAAAGCTTCTTTACATCAGCTCCTTTTACGTATTCTGAAATTGGAGAATACTTATGCTGACCCACCTACTTTAGTTAATAAATTAAGCAAGATGATATGGAATGTAAAATAGGCTTGTAATTGTGTAATTTTGTAACATTGCAACGTTGTATTGTAACAACTCTAGCTCATCTCTGTATCGTTCATATAGAGCTATCTTCCTTTCTTCTTTCCTTTGCTTTTCTTTCTTTTTCTTAATCTCCTTCTATCTCCTATTGACTTACCTTATATTCAAGTTTCCTCTGTTCCTCTCGACTAGCTAAGCTATATGTGAGCAGAGGAAGTTATGTATCTTTATTTGAGAGAATAAAATGAAAATGAAATGAAAATAAACGAGCGCCGAAAAGTAATTCCACTTAGAAGCCCAAACTCGGTTCTTATAAGACACAGGTAAGTGGCGTGAGACTAAAAATTCAAGCTTTGATGTTCAACGATCGAAGACTAAGCCATCAATATTTTTTTGGACGAGGTAGGGTCAGCAAGAGAAGTGTGTAAGCTTGACGCTAACTGAAACGTTGACCGAGTTCCAATTTCATACATGTTGCATACACCTAACTTTCATGTAGATCTACCCTTGAATTAAACAAATCACAAGCTAAAACTAAATAAGCCTAGAAAAGAAATAGGCCCTCAGTAAAGAGAAGCAAATGGGTAACAAACCTTTCAGGCGTCCACCTTTTTTGTAATCTTCGTGACGCCGGCAGTATTTCTACGTAAACAAAGATGACAAATCATGCAGCAGCCTCAATAACTACCGACAGCCAATGAAAAGCAGGGATGGCGCAGTGGTGAGAGCACTCGCCTCCCACCAACGTGGCCCGGGTTCGATTTTCAGACCCGGCGCCGTATATGGGTAGTTGGTTCTCTACTCTGCATCGAGAGGTTTTTCTTCGGGTACTCCGGTTTTCCCCTCTCCTCAAAATCCAACGTCCAATTTGATTTGCGTTAATTTGTTGATTTCAGTTTACAGTGTCCCTCCCCAATTAGTGCTCCAGCGCTAGAAGACTAGATACTCAAATAAAGTTCCTTTCTTTCCTTTCCTTTCATTTGGTTGTGTGCATCTGTTGCGATTTTCCCTCCAGTTCTCGATGGAATTTCTTTTTAGCTTTGCGGAACTCAGTACAAACACGCTGGACTACGATGTTGTCAAGAAGGATGTTATGACCTTTTCGCGTTTTGTTTTTCGTTGTTGTGGCTTAGTCATTGTACTTCCGAGGCTCTTTTGACGTTTTAAAGGTTTGAAGTTTGACCAGCGAGTTGCACCGCAGTTTATCGCAGGACTGACTTTGTCTATTATTTTTTGGCGGGGAAAGGGAACCTTTCATGCACAAGAGTTTTTCATTTTTAAAAATAAAAGATTTTTCTTCACTTCAGAGTTTTTTTTTCCGCCGCGCCGTTTGCGCAAGACTTCCAAACAGTCGAATTATACAATGCTTATTTACCTTGCCCTCGAATATCCTTCTCAGTTCACTCGCATGTTGCCACACTAGCTGCGCGGTTTGGTCTAAGGTAAGATCCTCGATGGCGCTACAAAATAGACCAGGGAAAAGTACCAAAGATAAGATCTTACAGGTTACGGTACAGTACATGCAGGAGATTTAGAGGAGATTTCTATTAAAAAAACATAGCTATATGTACTTTGCACTCGAAAGACAACCACTTCTGTTTCCAACACATATAAGGAAACAGTTTTACTATTACAAACCCAGCCTGAGACAAAGCTCCCTTCCAAAAGGCAGTGACAATCGTACAAAACGCGAGTTGACGGCAAAACCCTCAGGATTCACCGCCGTTGTGTTTTCGTGGAGTTGCTCGCTAATCCCACCCTACCGCGAATAAGCTCATCGTGCAATTTACGCATTAAAATTATAAAAATCCAGAGTTTTCATTTTAAAGGCGACAAAAATACACACCTGACATCAATGATAACGGGTGGCTTGTCTTCAATTGTGATCGGTTCTAACGGACTCGATCCAGGCTCTTCATCAAGGTCTGTATAAAAAAAACAGAATTTCATCACCGGAGAGCACCAAAAGTAATTTTTCTTGCCAGTATTGCGCAATACTGCACAACAACACCCACAAAGCCGCCGGGTGTGCAAGAGTAATTGCGTCTGTTGTATTAATAGGCCCGCAGAGCGTGTACAGAGTTCTGTTTTAACGACAGCAGCGCTAACTCGCATATTTCTGGTCAAAATATGGACTGACCGTGGAATAAAAAATACAAAGCAAGAAGTTACCAAACATTTCACTGCTCATAGCATTTTTTTTTAATGCGCGAGACAAAATTAAAGCTAAAGTTTTGATGCCGGTTCAATTCATAATAACTGCAACACTAATTTAAAAGTTATGATGTTTCGTAACAATCTTGTTGGAGATGGAATTTTCTTCACTCACTGTTATCATACAAATGTAATTTTATGTTTGCAACTTCTATCCCTATCGTCTATCCTTCTATCCGTAAGACGCTGCGTAGAATAATGATTGAGTAATAGTAATAAGTATTTTCCGTGTCTTTTCAAACGCAAAACATTCCCCTCTGTCAGGAGGAAATGGAGCAATGGACCTATAAACATAACTCTCACAGATTCCCCTAATCTTTATGCATGTACAAAAATTCATCTAGCTTGAAAATTTCTGAGCCAAATATAAAATTGAACCATGGTATACAATATGTCTTGTCTTCACAGTTAAAAACTAAACACAAAGCCTGACCCTGAGGGGTATAATTTTTATGCCCACATGCTTACTTAGCTCACCTTCCAAAACGCCAGTTGGTAGTTTACTTGTCGTCTTCAAAGACTGTTGACTGTTGTTTTTCTTTTCAGGTTTTCTGGTCTTCCGTTTAAAAGCACCTGAAGTGGTACTGTTTGCTTTTTTTTTCTTAGGGCCCAACCTCTCCCTATCCTTCGTTTCAAATTTCCGTACCATTTCTACATTTGAATTAGGTAAACATGGGTCTTGATCATCTGAACAATCTGAACCTTTTCGCTTCTCCACGTTTCTTCGGGCTTTTGGCGTCTCAAAATCCCAATCTTCATCAGCAATATGTGCGCTATCAGAACTGGTTTCTTTCTTCGAGTCTCTACTAGCGTTCAAACGTGTAGTTTTCTGCCTCTTTGTGTAGGTTTTCTTCACCTGCCTAGCTAACAAAGGGCCAGAATCGCATCCATTTGAATCTGATTCAGAATTAGATCTTGCACGCTTTAAATTTGTTCCGTCTGTCATCTTTGCATCAGATTGGTTACATTCCATAACATATTCATCGCTGTTGATACAATTCAAATTGTTATCTCTTTTAACTTCACCGGCGTTCATTTTTTCACGCTCAGAAGTTCGGTTCACAACATGTTCACAAGCATCAGCAGAACTGTTTGAAACACTTTCAGTTTCACAGGCATCGGCAGTAAGTTCCTGCTTCTTCTCTGGATCCAAATATTCCGATTTCAATGGGTCAGCAACTTTTCTCTTAGTCGTATTTTCAACACAAGAATTTCTCTCGTTATCTTCAAGTGATTTTATAGAGAAAGCATCCTCTCCATCCTTCACTTTTAAACTGTGACCTGCCACTTGCTTTTCTTCCTTGTAGCTTGTTAAATTTTCTTCGTTATGTAATGCTAGGTTATCAGGCACATCTTCCACCCAGTGAATTTGTTGCTCCTTATGCTGGCTCCTGCCGACCTGATTTCCAAGGCCACGAGCACTTTCATCTTGTAGTTTTGAACTCAATACATTTCTGCTGGATGGAGTAGCGCTGAGGAGGGAATCAATCTTTTCGTTTGCGTCAATTTCCTTATTCCTGATGAAAAGTCAATAAAATAAATACTTAAATTAATTGTGCCACCCCTTTTAGTGTTCTGTTCTGCCTTCACATTACTGTGTGCTGATCAATTCTGTAGATTAGATACATAAAAACAAGAACACAGATCGCTGAGCTATCGAAACATGTTTCGATTCAACGAGCTGATTGGGCCAAAGCACATACAAGGCAAATCGATACTATTGATATAACGGTCTCAGAACAGGCACTACAGCCACATATAATAAATTATTATTACTTGGGCTCAGTTTTCGTGAGCGAGGAAACCAGACTACTTGGAGAAAGAATACCCTAAAGGAAGGTTGCTGAGAATAACTGAAAGTCAGCTGACATACTGCTTCTGCAAAGGAGTGAGGGACAGGTTAAAGGTGACTGCAACAGCCTGACTATTTAAAGTGTGAACTACAGTCTTCCCAGATGAGGTATTAACCCCATCTAAAAGGATGTAGCTTCGTTGAACAGATGAGAACCTGTGCTTGCCTCTACTGAAGCCTTACATTCAATAAGATGATTTAGGCCTACTTACATATGTTTAAGAACAGCTCTTTTCTTCTGGGTTGAATATGATACATCAGCAGCATCTTTGTTGAAGTATTTGCTTTTTGTTGAACGCAAAGATCTCTCTTCTTGATTTCTTTGAATAATCTTCAGAATGGAAAACGACATTGAAAATGACACCTACCCGCTACAGCTTTACCAACAGCCAACCAGGTACCCAAAAAATAATTTGTAGAGTATCTGGTTAGAGATTTATTGACATCTTACATGTAATAACCCAATGGTACATCACCTAAGTAAGCAGAAGTTAAATTTCCCTAGGTAAATAATCTTACATGTAAGTTTACAAAGCGCCAAACAAGTGTGGAGCATAAGATGAGACAAGGAACATATACGGCTCTCGCCTTACACATTGGGCTCATGCCTTGTGCTTTGTACTCAGCTTGAAAAACATCAATTTGTTGGCCAACATACCCCTGATTGTATAAGATGTTGATCCACAGGTGCCAGCTTCACAAATACTTCAAGTTTCTCGGAAAATAAGTTTAACATTTCATAACCCCCTCCTGAAAATAAATGCCACAAAAAAGGAAAAATACATTCCCCTAACGAATTCCACCAGGTGTGTTAAATGAGAGGGCTATTATCTATAAGGTGGGTTTGATCTTCTATGGTGTCCTGTGAGAGCACTTATGGTACAATTATTAATATTGATTGCACGTAAATGCAATTTAATAGAGCAAAGAATCATTACAAGTTATCCATGATTACAGAGCATGTACCAGTCCTGATCTCATGCGCTCTTGAAGCTAACATGTTGAAATGCATTATAGCCTTGATGCAATTGTTGATTAAGAGAAGGTTGTTCTCCTTGAATATGAAAAGCCTCTTTTATCTTGAGTTGAAAAGTCGTAGAGGCGTGATCTAAAATATGGAAACAGTCCCCTGAAGACAGGGCGCGACAATGTTCAGAATTCTGTAGGTGTTTGAAGATGTGAGAGGCCCTATCACTGACTAAGTGCTCATGCACGCGTGTGGAAAAATGCCGGGTTGTTTTGCCGACATAACTTACAGGCATTACAGCCCGCACAAGCAAACTTATGAACAAAGCCCGCCAGGGATAGGGTCTTTCACACCAATCAAGTTGCCTATCTTAAAGGAGGTAAAACTAATTATTTCAGTTTCACTTCGTACTCTTACAAAGTGGGTCTCATCAGGACCCTTATTGATAGGGCCTATAAGATTAACAACACCTGGTTGGGGCTACACAAGGACATAACTAAGCTTGTGGAAATCCTAAAAAAGAATCTTTTCCCTGCCCATTTAATTGAAAGGGTCGTAAACCGTTACATTACTGGGACCCTAAGTAATCATTGTCCCCAGGGTTCCCACCTTACTGAGTCCACTTCTCTGTCATCACTCAGAAAAAGATTTGTCACTTTATCAAGCGCTACTGCAATGATTTGGACATCAAACTAGTTTTTTCCTCCTTTAAGATAGTGTGTGATGGTGTGAAAGACCCTATCCTGGTGGGCTTTGTTCACGTGTGGTTTATAAGTTTGCATGTGCGGGCTGTAATGCCTGTTATGTCGGCGAAACAACCCGGCATTTTTCCACACGTGTGCGTGGGCACTTAGTCCGTGATAGGGCCTCTTACATCTTCAAACACCTACAGAATTCTGAACATTGTCGCCCTCTGCCTTCAGGGAACTGTTTCCATATTTTAGATCACGCCTCTACGACTTTTCAACTCAAGATAAAAGAGGCTTTTCATATTCAAAGAGAACAACCTTCTCTTAATCAACAATTGCATCACGTAAATCTAAAAGTATCCTTTTAATTCTCACATTGTCAAGTTTTATACATACATTGTTGTTACTGGCATAATTAGCAATTTTTCCTACTTATAAATTCAACTTAACACTTTGTACATTAATCAACTGAAGATGACAGAAGTTTCTGTTGAAACAAGTCTTGTAATCTCAAAAGTTTTGTCGTTTACTTTAAATTTCTGACTTGCCTGCTGATATCAAGATGTTGAATGAATGAATGAATGAATGACTGAATGAATATCTTGTTAGCCACTCCCCTAGGGGCTTTTCTCCTAGGGGACCTTGCCAGACTGCATAGTGCGTGACTTAATCTTCTGTGAGAAAGGAGTTAAAATTTGCATCTACCTTAGTGCAAATGAAAATAACCCAATTGATATTTGTGCTTTATAAGTGAAATAAATTATTATTAAATATTATTATTATTATTACTTTTATGAAAAGATTTATGCTCTATAGTATTGATCAGTTTCCCCAATCGAAGATCTAACTCTGCGTCGATAAACAGTTCAATAAGCTGTAATGGGGGTCCAAATATGCGAAGGGGGACTTACCGGTAACCCTTTGATGCCTAAGCCGGCCTAAGCCCCCATCAATGGGGAACCCCCATTCAGTCAATGGGTTAATCACTCACAATGTCCCATTAAGCCTTTGACCCCTAAACCGGCCAGATTTTACTCTGTCTAATGCTAGACAATTTTACTTGTCAATGGGGAACCCCAGAAGTCAATGGGTTAATCCCCTAGCGGATTTAGCACCCCAGGGGTCCAAATCTAGGGGGCTTCAAATTCGCTAGGACACTAGCCGGGGCTTTGATCCGTGACCTCCAGCACGGTAGTCCGATGCTCAACCAATTGGGCTGGGCTGAGTACTACCACTGTGGCATGAGACAGGCCAGGCCAAAAACGCATACTAAGCCCCAAGAGGAGGATGTATACAAAACATGACGTGTGCCCAACTGAGTGGCCTCATAGCTCAGTTGGTAGAACATTTCACTGGCATCACAGGGGTCATGCGTTTGAATCCCGTTCAAGGAACTTGAATTTTTCATGTGTCTGTAACAGACGATCATTGCTTACTACATTGTCCAGATAAGCGCTTGGATCACTTCCCTTTTTTGTCTAAAGGTTTTTCTGCTTGTAACTGTACAAAATGAGGTATGGTCCACGCAATGGGTCCATGAAGGGGTCCATGGACCAGGTACACAAGGGTGGTCCATGGACCTGGGCTCCATGCCCAGGTCCATGTTTTGTATACATCCAGCAGCAGTAGTATCAAGGGAAACTAGAAGGGAGTATTTCTGGGGAGGGGAGAGGGACCTATTATCATTTCTTGTGGTTAAACAAAGGTAGTCTAAGATAGAACTTTTAACTAAGTGTAGGGAAGGTGTTCAAAGTGATAAGAGGACTAATATGTAGTTACTGTAGTTTATATCAAGTGATCCCAAATGAAAAGCAGCCATAATGAAAGCCATTACCTGAATATTCACCTTCCTTGACTGTTTTTCTTTCAACATCTGTGCATGTTTCCTTCAAATTTAGTCAAACAAAATCAAAGATGCATTATTGTAGATTTTGATGAAAAAAGGACTTGAAGCTGGTCTTATTCAAAGATCATAATTATCCTGTCTCTTTTTGACAGAGGCCTCAAGATTAATTAGGTCCTGTTTTGCTGGAGCTAAGGTTTTGAGCATCCCAACTTCCCATTATTTTTGGTTTCGCTTACAATAAAAAGCACTTTAAGTAGAATAATTATACCATTTTAACATGCTCTCACCTTTTTAGATCGAATTAAAACAGTCTGTTTGTACTTTCTCCTCTTCGTCAACTGGTACTTTATAAGAAGTTCAGGATCTAAAAATTATAATTATAAAAATACATGATTAACATTTAAATTCAGAACAGAGCCCTTCTAGAGGAGACAATCCATGAGTGTTTTCTTAGATATAGCAGTGCATCTTAAAACCCCTTTTTTAACTCTGCAAGATCTTTTAAAAACCAGTGCAATCTTCCCAATAGTAGTGTATCTGCCTTGCCTCATTGGCTTGCATTAATTTCCATTTTGCATTTTGCAAGGTTGTTGCTTTGTTGCATTTGCAATGAATACACATGTAGTTCTAAAGTAAACTCACCTGTTGTTTAGCATTTGTACTGAAACCTAGCAAAATGTAACACGAACAAGTACAAGATCATCTGGTTACTCCAGTGACTAATATTATTCATTCATCATTATCCACAGGCCAAAATTATGTTCCTAATACCCCTAAGAAAAGGCTTGCTCCTTCACTAACAAAACGACCTTTTCAATCGAATGCCCCCTTTTTGCCCAAAACATCAAGAGTATGATGTTTCTGTTTTATAGCCAGATAAGTAATTATTACTCCCAAGAGTGTAAACTAAAGATTTCTTCCTAAGCACTAAGCTGTTTGTCATTGTTACGGATGCGTTATTTCAAGTGGATGCGTATATTTTTAAAAAGTGGTTTAATAGGTTGTTCCTTTGTTTAGGAATGAAACTCAAATTTTATTCTCTTCTGTAAATAAAAGTTAATAAGTAACAATTATCAGTTCTCTTTTGGACATAAAGAAACAGTTGCGTTCATTTGTTTTGCTCTAAAATGGGAGGGAACTTGTAAGTGTTTTTTTCATCCATTTGTGCAACTGTCTTTCGATGTGCCTAGACAGTGACAAGAAAATTTTGCCCTAATGTTATAAACACGTAATCGCAATGAGTTCTCATAACATTAGGGAGAAGTATCACTAGCTTGTGTTTTCAGAAGTTTGTTTAAAGCATTCTACAGGTAATTTTTTGGAGCGGATCTTGTTTGAAGTTTGTCCTTTCTTGGTTGCACTGCCGTATTTTACTGATTCTTGTTCCAAGCCAAGCTGGCGTGTTTTAATGAAATACTTCAAAACGTGGATGATCTCGTTTTCAGAGATAAAGTGGAATAAAGTACATCAGTAAAACTCTTTTTTTTGGCAAAGTTTCGAGACAGTTTCTAATTTTAGCCTGATTCCCATTCACTGGCTATTGACAGTTGACTGCGCAATGGCTTTTTTCCTTTTCCATTTGCTTGCTGAGGATATTTTCTTTTAAAACTCATGCGATTCAAGAAAAAGTCATTCCCAAACATGTGACTTCCAAAGTAAATTTCCCTTGGAAAACCAATATTGCACTCATCGCTTTGTGATTCGTACGATATCGGTTTTTTGCGTGAGATTTACCGTGGAATGCACTAGTTACGCAATGAATTTTTCTATTGAAGAAAGTGAAGAAAATGATTTAATTAAGCAGTAACCAGAAACACCAAAACCCAGGCAATTCAAAACCCTTTTATTCTCACTAACCCTACAGGCAGTAAGAATAAATAACCAGGGAGCTCCGCTTTTAGGCCTGGCTAAATCTATAATGTAAGGTCACCAAAGAAAACAAAGGAATGTCTCTCTTACCAGGTAACGTTTCAGTCTTTCGATAATCAGATGTCCTTCCAGTTTTCTTTTTACTTTTCTCGGGTGGAGCCAAAACTCTTGCCAAGATGACATCTTCCAGCTTTGAAATTAACCTCTAAAAACATTAATAGTTCAATTTGCGAACAATGTACCGGTAAAAAATGAATAGGCTTGGCAATTTACTACTTGACATAGGAAATAAAATTGCAGGTAACCTGAAAAAGACCATTACATTTAACTCCAGAACGTTTTTCATTTGGGTTCCTAATCCTCTCTTAAAGTCTATCATAATCTCATAAAACTTCTACCTCCTTTGCAGCTACATACGGTAGCTGTACTTTCACTATATGGTGGGGTCATACATAGACTTTCGCTGTTTCATGGTTGAGTAATGTCCTCTAGTAGTGATTTTAGTTCTTTAGACCTGTGATAAGAAATTAGTTGATTTCATTGTTGTAAAGTGTTCGGCATTACTAAACTACAAAACAGTGAAACAGTGAAACAAATACCAAAACAACATGTATGATCCCACCATACATTGAATACTAACCGACAAAGGTTGGATTTGAGATTAAAATATCATTTTAGGCCATCCAACCTTTGTGGGTTAGCATTCTATGTATGGTGGAGTCATACAAAGTGTTTCGCTGTTTCATGGTTGAGTAATGTCCTCTAGTAGTGATTTTAGTTCTTTAGACCTATGATAAGAAATTAGTTGATTTCATTGTTGTTAAGTGTTCGCAATTAGTGTGCCAGTGCTAAATGCACTTGACACTTTAATAAAGTGCATTATTATTATTATTATTATTATTATTATTAGATAATAGGAAGAATCAATTGAAGCTTATTTGACAACTTTGTATTTTAATATGTAGTAAAACAATGGGCTCATGTTTTTAGCTGTGCATCTCTTGAGTTATAGATGTTAGTTTGGTTTTTGGTACAGCAGATGCACACTAACCATAAACCAATTTGTAATTAAAAACTGCAAAAACTAAAAAGTCCCCAAAGATTTCAGTTCTAAGAAACCAAGTGCTGCTGTTTGGTGTGACTGGAACCACAATCAAATATTTGCTCATCAATAGAAAATCAACTTACAAACAAGTGTTGGTCTGTGAACCATTTGTAGCTGTTACATTTGTTCTCCTTGGAAGTTTGCTTCAAACATTCAGGATATACATATATTTCCACTGTCACAACAGTTCTTCCTAATACCTTTACAACATGTCAATATAATATAAAATCTCCTTAGTAAACTTTTTTATTGGTCAAGAAATGACAGTCATAGCCGTGAAAGAAAGAAAAAACAATACGTTCAAGGACCTATAGGGGCTTAACTCCATGGCGTAAGAGAGCAGGGTCAGAAAAGTGGTGAGTGTGCACACATTCCAATAATGAGTCAATGCAATTTTTGTCTGCATTCTCCCCCCCCCTCCCTCCTTAGTGGGGAGTGGGGTGCACCACTGGAGTAGCTGACGTTTTTTTGTTTTTTGCAGAATACCAGTTGTATTGGGAACCTGCAGGTCGTCAGGAGCATACTTACTGTTTTTCAGCATTATTTGAAGTGCGTGTTTAGACTTAAATACTGTTTATCAGCGCTATTTCCTAGGGAGTCTGCAGTCTGCAAATGTCACGCACCGCCCAATGTGTACCAGGTTTGATTTTCCTAGTACAATACGAGCAGTTCCTCTTTGCCATACATGTCCAATATTAACCCATTCAATCAATGCAGGCTTAAAGCGGCCCCAAGGGAGGAGCAGAGACAGAGTAAAATCTATAAGTCGTATACATGGAGAATAAAATTCAATGCAGTATGTATAAGAAAGATATCGTTGACGTCACCTATTGTCAGTAATGCGCCAACCAGAGCCTCATTGGCTGTCGAAAGGAAGGTTTTTTTTTTGTTCCTGCGGTTGGCATATTTGAATAACAAAAGTAATGTTTGTAAAGAGATATCTTTCCTATTGAAAAGAAAACAGTTTGCCATAATACGTTCACTTCACTCGATTGGCGATCGATACAGGAGAAACACATCTAAAGGCCTTACATTTGCAAATATCGTTTTCTTCATAATTCTTCATCGCAGTGACCAACAAGAACGAATACGAGGCAAATTCTCAAGTGGTGACAGACCGCCATCTTCCCATCTTGGAAAATTGGCGGGCAATAACGGATAAAGTCTGGGTACCAGTCATTGAGAGATTGGGAAGGTTGGGAACTGGCGACTAAAACACAGGAGAAAAGACTGGGTCTCAACAACTTTAAAAATGGCGCCCATGAAGGAAGTTCATTAGCATTTCTTGGATGAATATTTAATTTCAAGTTGCCTAGCATACGGCAAGCGTATTGCGGAGGGAATCGTGTTCCTTTTAAATGGTTGATTGCCCGTACAATTACGTACCAAAATAATGGCTAAAAGTTACGATTACTTGTTCAAAATTTTACTGATCGGTGATTCAGGGGTCGGGAAGACATGTATTCTGTGCCGGTTTGCAAACAACGAATTTAATAGATCGCACATATCCACGATAGGTGAGCTCGTAAGGAAATCTTCATTCTTGGCTCCAACATTGTTGGTATCCAGCGGGTTTCATTAGATACCTGCGTTTTTGTTCTTTTAATTGAATATGCCTTTCTTCTTTTGCAGGAATCGATTTTAAAATGAAGACAATAGTTGTCGGAGGCAAAAGGATTCGAGTTCAAATGTGGTAAGTCTTGTTTTTTCTCTTCGTGAATTGCGCTTCTTGTCGCATAATTTGTTTGGCTGGTTTCCGGTAAGTCGTCGCTGTAGAATCGGGAACGAATGCTTCTTATTAAAGTTTAATATGTTTTCTTGGGTATTATTCATTTAGCAATTTATACAGAAAAAAGATTATTAATGCGAATTCGAAAGTTAAGTCTGCTATCATAAACTCCTCTTCTCAGTCGAAAACGTAATGGAACGAAACTGTACTCTACAATCTGTACAGAAACGCTTTGAATAAATAGTTTCTTCTAGCTCGTTCTAATTAATATTCTCCCGGTACGCGCGGCGGGAACAAATCTGGATTTCGAGATTGTGCCAAAAACAAAAAGTAACTGACCTATTTAAAACATCTCAGGGACGTTTTTACTTTGTTTTTAATCTCTTAAGCGTACAATCAATATCATTTTTAGCAATACATTCAAGGTGACCTAAAGGTATCAAATTTTTGGCTGGCACCTTCGAGTAACAACCGACGTGTACATTACACACGAGTTGCGTGTTGGTGAATTATTGTCTTCCTCTTCTTGAGATTTTTTGATCATCCGTTGTAGCGGAAGAAGTTAATTCTAGCTAATAGTCAAATAAAGCACACCTACGAATTTTAACAAATTAAAGTTCCTGTTTCAATATTTGACACTCATATTCAAAGACGATATCGAGCGATAATAGATATAAGGCCTTCGCTGTCCTTATGATATATATTTTTCATCTCCAGGCCAAGTACACTACAATTCGATATTATCAATTAAACTTAACGTAGCGAAAAGTTTGCGGTAAATTTAAACATTTCGCAACGTTTTTAGGTACGAGCCTTTTTTGTCATTGCGTAATTTTGGTGCCTTCCGTATCAGTTGAAATCTTTTTTCCTTAGAGGACATTGCCGAAAATAGCACTATTTGCTACCTCAAAGAAGGTCAAATATTTCTCTGGCAGAAGATCATCTGTTTTTAGATCTCTACTGTATTTCCGAGTGTTAACCCTGAAATACACCGAATCATCTATAAAAAGAGGATATGAAAATTCTTCAATGACATTTTTTTACTTTAGCAAAGTCAACAAATGCCACCAGGCATCTGTCTGCTGCGTGTTTTTGCCTGTGGGCAAAATAGTTTTCTCAAATAAATCTTTTCAGAATGATTCAAATTAGGATTATGTATTTAACTTATAGTTTTCTTCTTTTCTTCGGTTTAATTCTAGAAAGTATCTGCTCCACTTTCAAAGGAAGCAACGTGTAGTGGAAAAACTTTCACAAGCATGTTCTCTGAGGATCTAATTTATATCTTTAATTAAATTTGTTCTTTAATCTTTCTTTCAACTTTTGGCTGAAAATCTTGCTTACTCAAAAGAAAAAAAAAATTGTATCCAATCATTCATGTTATCGATGTCTTCTATTCCTGTTCTTTGTATTTGAATCACCAATATTATCTGCAGCATGTCTAAAATCATTTTTTTTAAGCCATTGACACCTCAAACACCGTAAAATCGTCTGGCATTAGACAGAGTAAAATCTGTGAAGTCTCACTCCCAGGGTCGACTTTCACATACCGGACTAAAATGGCAGAAGACAAAAGAAAATTAGAAATTAGAAATTGTTATGTTCGCTTTGTTTCTTGTTTTATGGACATTAATTATTTTAGATCTGGTATATGAAAGACCAGCCCACTCCCAGGAGTCAATTCGCTAATTAATGGAAGGGAAATTTTAATTAAAACTGTCTTCTCATATCACTTAAATGGAAGGGGGTACCTGG